>VMDO01009954.1:0-74258 GCA_007922755.1 Pedetes capensis | reverse complement strand
GAGGTCTCCACCCTTATGACCTGCTGAAGGCCCCACCTCCTACTGCCTTGGGGGGTGAGGATGTTGGCACTGACAGTTCTGGGGGCCACATGCATCCAGTCCATACGGGTCCTTAGCCCACCTTCCCATGCACGCTTTCAACAGGAAGCTGCCTACTTCTTCCGGCCCAGGAGCACTGGCCTGGGGGCTGGGCCCCGGAACACGGGCGTGCCCGTTCACCCAGGGGCACAGCTGGCATGCAGGAGCACCTGCTGAGTGCCGGGGTGCGTGAATCAGGGTGTGCGTCACCGTCAGAGCGGGGAAATGGCTTTGCCTTCCTGAGCCTCCTCTTCCCGTAAAGCGAGGGTGACACCTGCCCTTTGGGTCACTGTGAGGACCCGTGAGATGGACAATCCCAGCCTCTAGCACAGCACCCCAAGCATCGATCGTAGATACTTCGCTTCATCCCTCCACCTTCTTGCTTCCTGGCTGTGCCCAGTGCTTAGTCATCAGCTTCTGCAGTCAGCAGGAGAATGTCCTTTCTTCTGATGATGATGCCATCAAGACTGGCCTTTCATTAAAGATGTCTTTTTGAGCAAGCTCGTCACTGGGTGAGGACCCACCACGCTGGTCCTCGTTAGAGCCAGGGCCTGAGGGAGGACTGGGGACCCATTCTGAGGAGCATAGGTTCTGGTGGGACACAGACTCCTAGGACCTCAGTACCAGAAGGGACCTGATGCCTACAGATGCTCTGCCTTCCCTCTATAGCGTTCTCTACAAGGCACACCCTGCACCTTCTGCTTGCACACCCCAGATGACCAGAGGCTCACTACCTCCCTGCCGTTCTACCCTCAGCTTTGACTGTTCGGTTCACCCATACCCTGAGCTGAGCGACGGTCCTGTGGGAGGCTGGCTGTTTCCCTGGGCCACCCAGACCAGGTCAGCTCCCTCTGAACCATGAGGACCCACTGGAGACCTGGGGACAGCCAAGCGTATTTGCCACGCGTCTAGTCTTCTCTTGATTAAATACTGCACATTTCTTCAAGGGCACTTTTTAGAATGGAGATTGGGGTCCCCCATCCCCTGAGAGCTCTGCCTCTCTTTTCCCTGAAATAACACAGCTGTGACTGAGCTCAGCTCCCCAGCACAGAGCAGCCCCGGCGCCACGTGCCACAGTCTTCCTAGCACCGTCTCAGGTAGGGAGCTGGGGTGCGCACACTCCCTGCTGAATCACAAGTGTGTGACACTGGCTCAGTCACTTAACTCCCTGTGCCTCCGCTCCCTCATCTGTTCAACGGTGGGTCATCGTCTGTTGCTGTAACTGAATCCCTGAGACTGGATGATTTACAAAGAATAGAAGGACGGAGGTTCTGGAGGCTGGAAATCCAAGAGCCTGGACCAGCAACTACAGGAGGCCTTGGTCGGCCTCGTAATGTTGTCCCTGGTGAGACGAGCATGCTGCCAGCTTGGGTCTCTCTTCCTCTTGTCATAAAGCCACTGATGCCACCTGAGGACCCTGCATCTCTACCTCATCACCTCCCAAAGGCTGCAATCCAGATACCATTGACTGTGAATTTGGGGCTTAAGTTTCCAGCACAGGAACCTTTGGGGGCCACAGGGAAGCCATAGCAGAGTGCAATTAACACTTGGTAAGGTCACCTCAGGGACTGAAGGGGGAGCAGTGAGCGATGCGCCCAGGTGGGGCCTGGACACAGGCGAAGGGTCAGGGCGCACAGCCATGGTTGTTATTTAGTACCAGATGGCACCTCTGGAATGCCCCGTTATTGAACCGGCCAGCAGTGCATTTCATGTCTACCAATGGCCCAACCCAGCCCATCTGGCCGTTCCCAGGAGGGAAGGCTGGGGAAGCCATCTTGGCCAGCAGGAACGAAGGTGGTTACAGCCCCAGACCTTGCC
Organism: Pedetes capensis; assembly: GCA_007922755.1. Classification (NCBI taxonomy): domain Eukaryota; kingdom Metazoa; phylum Chordata; class Mammalia; order Rodentia; family Pedetidae; genus Pedetes; species Pedetes capensis. Next base: position 72,362 of record VMDO01009954.1, on the reverse strand, counting down.
CTGCCACTGGCTGTTGGCAGTGTATCCTTCCAAGGAACTGTCAAGTGTTGACTTAGTTGGTTCTCGAACTGTCCCTCTGGCCGCTATTCTCCCCATTTTCCAGATGAGGAAACTGAGGCACAAGAATATTAAATGACTGAGGACATGGCAGAGCCACCGGGGGCAGAGGCTGCTAGAGGGTTCCTCAGCTGGAGAGAGGATGGTGTGGCGCAGGGCTGAGGCCTGGAGAGGGCGGTGGGAAGGAAGATGAAGGGGCCAGAGGGCCCCCTGTGCGCCCCTCCTCGCAGGGGCCAGCCCGGGCCTGCGCACCTGCCCTCAGCCCCACTATTCATGGCCTCACTGCCCTAGTGAGACAGGACGGTGTGGTGGGGAGCCCAGGGGAGTCCTGGCCCCGCCACTTCCTGGCTGTGTGACTGCTGGCAAGTTGCTTGCCCTCTCTGGGCCTCCATTTCCTCCTCCTCATTACAGTGGGGGTGGTAGTGTTGCCCACTGTGTGGGGCTGCTGTGAGGATTCCGTGAGCTTGGGATGTGAGGACTTGGCATGGCACGGCATTGGCGCTCACCCTTGCTCAGTGGTGACCGGGCACAGCTGGGTCTACCTGCCTTTGCGTGACTTCTTACCAGCCGCAGTGGCCTCCCCACTCCAGGTGTGGTCCAACTCACAGCGTTTCCCCCTGCTCCCTGCCCCTCTCTGCACCTGCCCCCCACTATCCTGCTAAATCAGTCTAAATACAAACTCCACTCCCAGCCCCCACTAGCAGGTGGGGACAGGGTCCTCTGTTCCGCCAGCCCCAGACCTGCTGGGGCCTTTGCTCCCCCAGCCAGGCTTTGGCTCTTGATCCAATCAGCTGAGGGGGGTGTGTCGCCGGTGGGTGACAGGGGCGTCGCTGGAGCGCAGGGTTAATGAAATCACTTGGGGAGCTGTGTAGAACACGGGACGCTTCATTAGGCCCTGCGTGAACACGCCCGCTGCCTGCCCCTGTCCCCCGAGCTGGCTCATGAGCTGGTGTAATTACAGCTCACTCGCGGCCTCATTAGCTCGGATGCTGAGAAGAGCTCAGCCTGGGGGCTCCGTGGAGCGTGAGCCTCGGCCTGAGCCGGCGCCCAGCCACCCAAGTGCCCGGCTGCCTGGCGGAGGGGAGCCGGGACCTGTGTGGGCCTCTGGGGAGCATGGACGCGCGTCATGTAGATGTGTACCGGCATGGCTCCTCTCGGTAATAAACTCGGCTTCCTAAGAGGTTTCCCCAATCTCTGATGACAGCGGAGGCCTTGTTGTTGTTGTTAGGTGCTGTCAGGGAGTCCGACTCATAGCGACCCTCATAGGGTTTTCAATGGCTGACTGTTTCGGGGTTGCCTTGGAAGTGGATTGCCAGGCCCTTCTCCCATTTTGCGGTGCTAGGAATTGAACTCGGGACCTCAGACTGCAGCGCAGCGCTCTACCCACTGAGCTAAATCCCAGCCCGTAGCTAAATTCTTGTTGTTGTTGTTAGATGCCATTGAGTGGGTATCCGACTCATAGCGATCTTCATAGGATTTTCAATGGGTGACTGTTTCGGGGTTGCCTTGGGAGTGGGTTGCCAGGCCCTTCTCCCATTTTTTCGGTGCTGGGAATCAAACTCGGGACCTCAGACACTGCAGCGCAGCGCTCTACCAACTGAGCTAAATGCCAGCCCACTGCTAAAGTGTTAGGGGGGTGAAAATGGAGCTTCCATCGGAGAGATGCAGAGGAAAGACAGGAAAGGTGTTTCAGGCAGAGGGAAAGGCACTGGCAAAGGCTTGGAGGACAGGGGCCCCCCGCATGTTTGGGGAGCAGGCACGTTCACGAGCAGAGACCTGGGCCCTCCTGCCAGCTCCACCCAGCTGCATCCATGAGTGGGGCCAGTCCTTGGCCTCCTCAGTGGCCCTGTGGCTAAGACGTGGCTAAGACAAGGCCAAGACGTGGCTAGGACATGGACTCTGCTCCAACCCCACAGCATGGTCCCAGGGCTCCGCCTACCTCCTGCTTCTCTGTCACCTGTGATATTGTCAATGTACTGTGGGCAGGGACGCCCTGCCCACCTGGCTCCCACCTTCCCAGTCCTGATTCCTGGCAGGGAAATGTGATTGGCTCAGCTGTCTGGGAAACCTGGTGACTGACTGCTTCTAGAAAGGGGGGACAGCCACCTCTTGATCCAATCAGCTGAGGGCAAGGTAGGGGTGTGGTCAGGTGTCACCGCCAGCTCTTTGGCCAGCCTCTGGGAAGCTCCCTTAGCCCGGTTTGGGACAAGGAAGTGGATAATGATAAGTCACGGCTGTGGGTTTATCAGTTTAACTTTTGGCCCCTTTGGGAAGTCTTTGCTTTCTTTTGGGGACCTTGGCCTCTTCTGTCATTTTGTTGGCATCTTAATGTTTTTGTTAACTAAAATCGAAGGGCATATGCAACTTGATTTTTAAATTCCTGGTAATGTGCGTATCAAATTTTCAATTTCCTCTCAATCAGTGCTGATCATTGGAAATGTAATGGGAACCATATATGTAATTTAAAATCTTTTAGCAGCTGTATTACACAAATCAAAAGAAATGGGGGGAAATTAGTTGTTGTTGTTGTTGTTGTTAGGTGCTGTGGAGTCACTCATAACGACCCCATGTACAATAGAATGAAACACTACCCAACACTGTGTCATGCCCAGCACTATGTCAGTGCTTCTCTCCTGTTCATAGGGTTTTCAATGGCTGATTTTTTCTGGATTGCTTCAGAAGTGGGCTGCAGGTCCTTCTCCCATTTTAGTGGCACTGGGAATCAAACCTAGGGCCTCAGAGGGAGCAGAGCAGCACTCTAACAACTGAGCTAAATCTCAGCCCGAAATTAATTATAATAACATATATCCAAAGGGGCTGGGATTTAGCTCAGTTGGTAGAGCAGTGCTCTGCAGTCTCTGAGGTCCCAAGTTCGATTCCCAGCGCTGCAAAAATGGGCGAAGGACATGGCAATCCTGAAACAATCAGCCATTGAAAACCCTATGAAGGGTTCTTATGAGTCAGACACGACTCAACAGCACCTAACAACAATGTATCCAAAATGTTATCAAAATAATCAATATAGAATTATTAATGAGGTAATTTACATTCTATTTTTTCATATTAATAACCTTTGCAATCTGGGGGGGTGTTGCGTGCTTCTGGTGCCTCTCAGCTCAGACTAGCTGAGCGTCGTGGCCTCATGTGGCTGGTAGCCACCATATTGAATAGTATAGCCCTGGATGATAGCTGTGCTTTATATCCTTAGGGAAGTATTTGGGGTGTTTTTGGTTTTTTTTTTCTATTTTACTTACTTTTAAATAGTTGAAGAACTTTTCAGCCCCTTTGCCTCAGGGGTCTTTGACTTCAAAATTTTGGGGTTTGGCCATGATTGCTGCTGGAGTTGGAGGATGAAGTTCATCTACCCTGACTTGCTGTGCCCTGTTTCTGTTGGGTCACTGTGGACTCGCCTGTCCCCGCACACGCTCTGAGGCCGTGGAACCCACTGCCACCATTCATTTCTGATAAGAATATTGGTCCCTTGTGGTTGCCATGATGTTTCCAAATCGCACCAGGGGAGCAGTCCTTACTCCTGGGTTCTCGGCTCCGTGGATCAGGAACGATGCAGAGATCTCCGCAAGGTCCAGAAAAGTGAAGTCTTCGTTGAGAGCAGAGGGAAAAGGGCTAGTAACAGTCAGGGAGAAAGGAAAGCGCAAGGGGCTACAGGGCCTCTGAGTACTCACAGGCAGTCAGTCCCCAGGGGGAGAGCTAGGGAACCCACACACGTGGGCTGGCTAGTGGTATACGTGGTAATGGGGGCTGTGCTGGCAGCCCCAGGTTGGGTGGCCCTTAGGGCTTTGCCGAGCAGCACCCTCGAGGGCGTCTTCCAGACCTAGCTGACCCCTCTGGTCGGTTGACTCTGCGAGGTCTCCAGTTGGACCCTGAGTTGGCGCTGGCAGGCAGCTCCCTGCCCAGTCCCCTGAAGGCATTGTATCTATTTGTACTCATTTTCTGCCCAAAGCCAGTCAAGGGCCAGTAGGAAATAAAGACTGGCGCTTTCGTTGGAAACTGGTGGTCTTTCTCTGTGGTTGGTTTTACTTCCTCACCCTGCCAAGCAGGCTGTGCTTCCTACAGCAGCTCATCGTCCCTAGGGCCTGTTCCTCTTGGTCCCCTTTCAATAACATCACTGCCTACTGAGTGGCGAAAGCTACAAAAATCTCTTCTTTCACAGCCCAGTAGCCAGAAGTCTGGGCTCTGGCGTGGAGAGGGACGCGCAGGGAGAATCCTTCCTTGCTTGGAGCCTGCCGGCATCCCTTGGCTTTATGCCCACCTGCCTCCAATTTCTGCCTCAGTTTCCACGCCCCCTCCTGCTCTTCTGCCTTCTCCTCTGTGTCTCTCAGAAGGACACTTGTCACTGGACTTGGTGCCCACAGGGAGGATCCGGGATGAATTTCTCATCTCAAGATCCTTGGCTGAGTCACCTCTGCAAAGGCCCCCTTTTCCGATCAGGTCATGTTCGCAGGTTTAGGGGAGCGGAGCATGGGCACATCTTTGGGAGGCGCCATTCAGCACAGCGCACGGAGCTCTGGACAGAGAGGAGAAGAAAGGAGGAGGAGTCAGCATGGCGTTTGTCCAAGCTGTGAAAATGCCCAATGACAGTGGGCTCTGAAAGGCCTCCTCCCCCTTGGCTCAGGCCACTTTGGCCGGGACTGGCTGGGGGCTGATGTGCGGGACAAGCATTCGGGAGGGCGAGGTGGAGGCATAAGAGAGGCGAGACGGTCTACAGTTGTTCAACGGTGGACGCATTTCTCATACCACGCTCCAAACTGGGCCAGGCTCCGCCCAGGCACTTAAATCTCGGCTTCACCATGGTAATTGGACCGGTGCTAGCATCACGCTCTATGTAATCAGTGAGGGTGATAATAGATAAACGCAGGGGAAAGGACCCTCGCCAAAGGAAAAACAAAGAACTGAGCGGGCTCCGTAAGTCCCCACATGGGTTCCGATGACCGTCACCTTTGAGAGTCCCCCGCACCCACGATGGCGTCCCTCACAGTGGGGTTTGCTCGGGGGCTCATCTTTCTTTTATATGATTGCCACGTCGGCACTAATTTGGGTTTGCAAATGAGGTTTGGGGGATGTTGTCACGTCAGCATCTGGATTCAAGACCCCGACCCTCTGAGTGGCTCTACATGGCGGGGAGCGGGTCAGCCCCTCCTCCACCTAATCACTCCCCAGGAACCTGGGGGATGGGCTAATGGGCCCAGGGAGCCATAAAGTGTAATGAAAGCGTGCCTGTTACTACCGGGCACAAGCACGGGGCTGCCCTCGGGTCCCTTCCTCGTAATTAAATTGGGGAGTCTCCTCTGTCTGTGAGGTGAAGGAAGGCTTATCTTCCCAGAGGCATTCATCCATGTATTCACCCTATTCATTTATTCATCCATTTATTTATTTACCAAACTGCCGTTGAATGCCTGTCGAGAGCCAGGTCAGAGCAGGCAGGGTGGGAGGTGGCCACGGCAGAGGCAGAGGGGAGAGTGGGGACCCTGGGGAATTCCCTTAACTCTGGAGCGTTTCTTTCTCATCTGTAAAATGGGCAGGCTAATATAATTGTGCCTGCAGCTGTAGCCCTGTGGCATCCGATCCCGTCAGCTCTCGGAAGCTAAGCAGGGTTGGGCCTGGTTAGTACTTGGGTAGGAGACCACCTGGGAACACCAGGTGCTGTAGGCTTGGGAGAAGGACCTGGCAACCCACTCCCAAAATCAATCCGCCATTGAAAATCCTATGAACAGCAGAGAAGCACTGACTCCCCTGTTGTACAGAGGGTTGCTATGAGTCGGATACCAACTCAACGGTACCTAACAACAACAATATAATTGTGGCTGCCTTCCAGGTGACTGTGATACACTTGGAGGCCGTGAGCTCCTGGCCAGGGCAGTAACGCGTTAAAAGTGCTCCTGGCGCTGCTGGCACGCTTGCTGGTGCCCGATGCTCGTCTGAGCGCTTCCTGTGTCTTACCTCCTTTAACTCTCCAGGGGCCTGGGAGGGAGGTCACACGCAGCCTTATTTTGCTGGTGAGGCACCAGAACCCCGGAAAGGTACAGGGCTTGTTCAGGAGGGCACAGAGGAAGGGCTGTGGTCCCAGGCAGACCTGGCCCTGCTGGCGAGCCTCTGCCTGCCTCGTGGCTCCCAGGAGACCTGCCCCCTCTGGCTGCCCGCTGGACAAGACTCCATTGCAACTGGCCTGACAACCTCAATGACACATGAAGAAAGACTCCCCCAGGCTACCGTCTGTCTGTGATCAGAGGGGGCCCACGTGTGCCATGGTGAGCGAGGAGGCTGAGGCCAGGGCAAGTTCTTAGAGACAAAAGGAAGAGGATCCCCAGGATGCTTTGAAACAATGAGCCTGGGGTGCCAGGGTCACAGACCAGGGTGGCGTCTAAGATGAAACAGAGGGCATTGTGGACCTGCTCCCCGTGCGAGGCCGTGGCTCTGGCTGAGTCTTTCGTGAGCAGTTGTGGTTACCAGGCAAAGCCCTGAGTCCCCTCCTTTGGCACCTCCTGGCTTATGCTTGGCTTATGCTTGCCTGGAGGAAGCCCCACTGTGGGAGACGGCATCACGGGTGCGGGGGACTTGCAAAGGTGGCGGTCACTGGAACCCATGTGGGGACTTCCGGAGCCCACTCAGTTCCAGTGTTTATGCTTGGTTAGGGTGTGGCGCTCTCTCTCTCTCTCTCTCTCTCTCTCTCTCTCTGGCTTTGTGGTACTTGGGGGTTGACCCGGGTCCCCACACATACCTTGCAAGTGCTGTACCATGGGGCTGCACCCCCACCTGATTTGAATGTTTTTATTTTGAATCAGGGTCTTGCTAAGTTACGCAGGCTGCCCTGGCTTTGAATTGACCAGGTGGCTTTGACAAAAATTAATCCATCGTGGATTTGTCGGTCTGTTCCTCTTTTGGTAAAATTGCTTTAGTTATTCTCAGTCCTGTTCTTTCAGGAACACATATTTGTTCATTAGTCCTAAGGACACCCCTCTGAGACACATGTTAGTATGACGCTTGTTTGACAGTTGAGGAAGCTGAGGTTGGGGGTTGAGTAGCTTTCCCAGGCACCTAAGAGGAGGGAGTGAGGTCAGAACTTGGGGTCCCATTGGCAGCATCTGCCGTTGACCTGGGCTGTACTGCCCTCCCTGTTGGGTTCTGCCTACTTCTGATACAGACTGCTACCCTGGAATTGTGAGGCTGTAACGAGGTTATGGGTTTCCTCGCTTGTCTGCCTCTGAGCTGTGGCCCTAGGCAGACAGAAACTGCCTGGATATCACGGCATGGCCCAGCTTAGGGACCTGGCCCTGAGTGGACACTGGCAAATGTTAGGGCATGGGCGAATGGTGAATGGGTACGGTCCTTTGAGGAAGGGACCTCCATCAATGTCAGCAGCTGGAAGCCAGGGCCCTGTTGGCCCAGGGTGGTGGGGAGCCACAGCAGGCTGTAGGGCGAGTCATGACAGGACAAGGTTGGCCCTAACCTGGGCCAGGGGAGGCAGGGTGAGGCTTGAGCTGGCAGAGGGTCCTGGGAGGCAGCAGGCCTCCGAGGACACAAGGATCACCAGGCACAGAGCCAGACCTCCCTGCAGCCCTGCCCACACGCTGGTGAGACACTTGTTCCGCTTCATTGATGGGGAGGTGGGGAAGGCAGGAGGGAGGACCCAGGACCCAGGGCCTGCCAGTAAGTGTGGCACCGGCTGCAGCAGCAGGGGACCCTCCAAGGGGCACGTGGGGGGCAGGAGCTGGAGCCCCAGCACGCATGCGTTCATCTGCCCAGACCCGAGCAACCATGGAGGAGGAGGTTGTTGAGGGCCCCCCAGGGGTGGTCCAGCCCCTCACCTGCACCTGGGGCTGGCAGACCACACACAGCTGCAGATCGCACAGGGTCCTGGCCACCGATGTCCCCTCCACCATCCGGAGGGAGTGTGGGCAACGTGGAGTCTGTCTGTCCTCCAAGCCCAGCTCCGTGGTCCTGGAGTCTGCAGTGCTGGGTGGGTTGCTGGGGGCTTTGTGGCTGGTGAGGGTCCTACCCACGGGCACATGGTGCTCTGGGGGCCATGTGGGGCGGGGTGGGAGGGCACCGGCGCTGCTGCTGGGAGAGTCTAGATCAGAGGTGATGTCAGGATTCAGAGCCTGGCCCGGGGTCCTTCCAGTGTGGACTTGGGGGGTGCAGTGTGCCCAGGGTGTGCCAGAGACGGTGCCTGTCACCCCATGGGAGCCAACAGTGATGTTTTTAGGAATTTTTCGATGTGGCTTTTGAGCCATGGGTGGCTTAGAATCTGCCCTGGTGGGGTTGTTTACACCACAGACCCAACCAACGCTGCAGGTCCAGGCACACCCCACCTTCTTATCCCTCGTCCCTGGCACCCCAGTGACTCTGCCTCCTGGAACCTCAGTTTCCCTGTCTGTAAGAGGAAGAGTTGTGCCCGCCATTTGGGCTGTCCCCACCAGGAATGAGGTCACAGGCGCACAGTGCTCATAAGTGGAGCAAAGCCATCATCCCCTGGCCAATGTGTCCGTCACCCAGAGTGGCCACTGGACACCCGGCTGGGGTGGAAAGGGAGTGGGGAACCATGGCAGCAGTCAGAGGGTCTATACCTGCCCTGCTGGAGTGGCCTCGTTGTGCTGGCCTGCTAGGGGACGCAGCGGTCTCTGGGAGCGGGGGTGGTCAGGGGCGCAGGCCACGAGGCACCGGCGAGCCGAGAGGCTGCAGGGCTGTGACCCTGCTCCGTGGAGGGGGATGGGGAGTGTGTCCTGTGGTGAAGGGACCTGGGCTGGCCTGAGTGTAGGTTGGTGTCCGGGGCACAGGCCTTGGTGGCCAGCAGGTGGAGAGAGGCCGGCTGCTCCTGGGACAGTGGCAGGTCTGACCGAGCTGTGGTTTCCCACGTGGAAAATGGCCGAGTCCCCCAGCTGCCGAGGGGATTAATGCATACCGTGTAACACTTCTGGAGACCAGGGGCCTCTCCAAAGTCACCTCCTCCACTGCTGTCTGCTAGCCCGGGTTGTTGGTGCCAGAGGGGGCTGGGGTGGGGAGCCCAGGGGAGGCTGAGGTGGGATTTCCTGGCCGGGAGAGACGGGGGAGCCCAGTGGCTACAGTACAAGAGTCCCAAGACAGCCATAGCAGCATCAAAGGTCCTGTGCGTTTTACCGACAGGGAGGCTGAGACGCCTGTAGTCACATGGCTGGGGCAGAGCTTGAGTGGAGCCCGTCTGACTGTCCAGCTCCGGCCTTCACCCTGCCCAGGCTCTGCCCCGACACAGGGCTGCAGCTCGGACGCGGGCTGGCACCAAAGCCAGCTTTGTTAAGGGCCGTGTGCAGCGCCCACCGCCCTGGGGAACGCGCTGTCTGACAGGGCCCGCCCAGAGCCCAGTGGGCGCACTTCTGAGCTCCCATTGCCTAGGATGAGGCCTGGCACTTAGTAGGTGAGCTGAAGTCCTTGCTGAATAAATTAGTGGCCTCTTCAGGAGTAGGGAACATTGTTTGTCTAAAGAGAGGGCGTCATAGCTGGGTACAGTGGTGCACGCCTGTAATCCCAGCGGCTCGGGAGGCGGAGGCAGGAGGATCGCAAGTTCAAGACCAGAGGCAGTCTGCGTAACTTAGTGAGACCCTGTCTCAAAAAACAGTCAAAAAATGGGCTGGGGGTGCAGCTCAGTGGTCCAGCACGTGCAGAGGATGCAAGCACAAGGCCCTGGGTTCAACCCACAGTACCGCAAAAAAAAAAAAAAAGAGAGAGAATGGGCATCATGTGGGCAGCAGTAACCAGAGGGTCAGCCGGGCAGATGGCGCCCAAGTTCCCAGCAGTGGGAGCCACAGCAGGCTGTAGGGTGGGTCATGACAGGATAAGGTTGGCCCTAGCCTGGGCCAGGGAGAGGCAGGAGAGGTGGGTAGAGGAGATGGGCCAACTCTGCCACTGTGGTTGGCAGCGGTCAAACCTCAGTCCCCCAGCTCAGGGGCATCTGGCCAGGGCCCCTGCAGCCCAGCGCCAGACCCCTGCCCTGGAGCAGACAGGCCTGGGGAGGTCTGGCAGGCCTCTGCCAATGTGATGGGAGATGAGAGGTGTCCTTGTGGCCAAGCAAGCATGGCCCCTCACCAGCCCGCCTGCCAGCTGGGGTCCGGAAAGCGGCCTGCAGCCTGAGCAGGGAGGACAGGACCCGGGGGGGCCCCAGGTGCTGGGAGGCCAGGCGCCAGCTGGGGCCATGAGTGGCCAGCCTGGGTGGTCAGTGTGAATCAGCGTCAGTCCTGTGCTTCTCCTCCCGGCACGGGAGCACGGCTAGCACTGTCCTGTCTGCGGAGCCCCTGGCTTCTTGTCAGGAGCTGTCGCTTGGGTCTGACTGACAGCGACCCTCATAGGGTTTTCAGGGGCTAATTGTTTCAGGATGGCTTTGGGAGTGGACTGCTGGGTCCTTCTGCTTTTGTGGTGCTGGGGTTCAAACCCGGGCAGAGTGGCGCTGTACCACCTGAGACAACCCCAGCCCCATGGATTTTGCAAATGGAAGAACAGGCTCAGGGGTAACGTGACCGCCCAAGTCACGAAACTCAGGACGAGGCAAGAGTGAAAAGCAGGTCCCCCAGCAGCCAGTCGCCACATCTCACGCCCTCGGTCCCTGCCCTTTGTTCTTCTTTCTTCCAATGTCTGGGTGGCTCTGGGCCTGGGTTTGTGAACATCATCATCACTGTCATCATCATCATCATCCAAGTTGTTGTTGTTGTTGTTGGGTGCCATTGAGTCATCTCGGACTCATAGCGACCCTCATAGGGTTTTCAGTGGCTGATTGTTTCGGGATTGCGTTGCCACATCCTTCTCCCGTTTTTGTGGTGCTGGGAATCAAACTCGGGACCTCAGAGACTGCAGTGCGGCGCTCTACCAACTGAGCTAAATCCCAGCCCAATAATACAAGTAAAAACTGCTAAGCGCAGCTACCAGCTTCTCCTGATGTCTTGGTGTCAGGTAATCCTGTCTTCATTGCCCCACGGAATCCTCACTCAGGCCTGAGTACCATTCCCGTTTTACAGATTGGGAAGCTGAGGCACAGAGACTGCATATAACTTGCTGAGAATCAAGCAGCCCTATGCAGGGGCGCTCTCTTACCCCCCGACCTGTCAGTGCTCTTGCCAGTGGCCCTCAAACCTCAGCACACAAAGGAGACCTGTCCCCACGCGGGTTACAGACCCCAGCGGTCAGACCCAGTGTGGCAGGTGGGCCTGGGAATCTTCCTTTCCAGGAGAGAAGCCAGGTGGTTTGGGGGACCTTTCTGGAGCCTGTGCTTCAAGAAATCTGGTGAGGAGCAAGTGGGCTTGGCTTGGTCCCCTTTGCCTAGACGTGGGCCACCTGGCTGCTCCTTGAAGCCCCCCCGGGGGCCTGTGTGGGGGATGGCACCTACGGGCTGCACTGAAACCAGGGTAGGGGACCCCGAGCGTTGAGCACGGGCCAGCCTGGCCTGGACTCATACCAGCAGCGTGACCAGATCCTGCTGACCACAGGCAAATCCACAGCTGCCCCGCCCCCTCCCAGGCCCATCTGCTGCTGTACCATCTGGGCCAGCAGACGCTCCGTGGGGGGGCCGTCCAGCCAGGGCGGGAGGACCTGGAAGCCAGTGTCCCTGCTCTGTCCTTTGTGAGTAGCCTGGGAGGGCCGCGTTTTACACCCTTGCTCTGCTTCTTTCAGCAGGCCCTGCGGCTGCGTGAGCTGGACGTGGCCACAGCTTGTGGGGCCAGGACACAGGCACTTTCCGAGGCTCCCTTCTGGGGCTCTGGTTTCTGCTTGAGCAGCAAGGGACCTGTTAAAAATATCGTGAAAACCAGGCATAGTGGCTGTGTGGCGTGTGGCTGCCATCCTGGCACCCAGGAGGATTGCTTGAGCCCAGGAGTTTGTTGGGTTTTTTTTTTCCCCCCCGGTACCGGGAGTTGAACCCAGGGTGTCGCGCCTGCATGCTCTGCAAGTGCTGGACCACTGAGCTGCACCCCCAGCCCATTTTTTACCTTTTGAGACAGGGTTTTGCTAAGTTATGCAGACTGCCTCTGGTTTTGAACTTGAGATCCTCCTGCCTCCACCTCCCGAGCCGCTAGGATTACAGGTGTGTGCCACCGCGCCTGGCTTGAGCCCAGGAGTTTGAGGCCATCGTCATGACAGTGGAATGTTCCTGAACCTGGTACCAATCCTCTACGAAAGCATTGACCTAAGTGATGGAAGCGACAGACACTAAGGCCGCGTGGCTGTTGTGGGATCCTATTTCTGTGACGTGCCCAGAGGAGGCAGAGTCCCTGTGGTTGGCGGGGCTGAAGAGAAGGGGACGGCGTGTTGCTGCACCCTGGGTGCTTTGAAGCGCAGAGGGTAGGAAAGGCAGAAAAGCGCGCGCGCTTGGAAATGCGGACTTTTGAGCTCTGTGTACTACGTCCCCGCCTGAAAAATGCCAGAATAAAAACAACAAAGTCGTTGTGCTCCCAACGCCTCCTGAGGTGAGGGCTCAGGAGGAGGCCAAAGAGCGGAACCAGGCGAGGCCAGGGAGTGACAGGCGGAGACCAAGATCCTGTCCTCTGTCTCTTACCTGCCTAGTGAGGCTCTGCCCTTCAGCATATAGTGACCACACCTTTTCCAAGACCTGCTTGTAAAGGAGGCCCTGCCCGCCCCCAGAAGAGCTCCTCTGTGCTCCACAGACACAGAAAGACCGGGACAGTCATTAAGCCTAAGTCAGAGCATGGCTTCTCCCTCACTTAGAATGAAATACCAAGACCCTGTTTCCAAATGAGCTCACGCCACAGGGACCCGGGCAGGCTGTCACACATTTTGGGGGACACAGTTTATCCTACAACAGCGTCCTTGCCCACCTCCGGCTCTTCCATGCGGGGGCCATCGCCGCCTGATCACCTGGGACACAGCCTCTAACCTCTCTGGTGTCCATGGGTGGGGGCACCTGGGCTGGCTGCAGGGTGTGGGCTACCTCCCTCCCCGTCATCTCCCCTGTGTGCCCCGCTCAGCCTCCTGGGAGGGGACACCCCAGGGCTGTGCAAGGCCAGATGGACCCCGTGGGTAGAAGGACAGCAGGCTCCTGTGGGCCATTTCCTCACACAAGGCAAGGGTGGCCCCGCCTGCAGTGGGTGGCTCGGCAGACCTCCCCGATGGCTGGGTAGGGACCGTGAGACTGTGGGATGAGGGCACTGACAGCCCAAGGGGCACCTGGCAGGGCTCCGCCCCTGCTGACTCTGGGCATTTTCTGTGGCTGTGACCAGATTTCCTCCTCTGTAAGCAGCCAGTGACTGTGGGACCGTGGGACCGTGGGACCGTGTGATTGCTCTGAGAGGCGCGAGTCCCAGGGTGCATCAGGGGAAACGTCTTGGGAGCTTTCCATTCTTTAGAACATCAATGTTAGATTGGAAATTCTGTACTTTACAGGGTTTTGCTCTGTCTTCCAGTGCTTCAAGAGAATCTTCCGGATTCATTGTTTCTGCTGAGCCAGGGCCATTGTCATTGTGTTCTGGCTGTAACCGGCTGGGGTTTTGTTTTGTTTTGCTTTGTTTTGCTTGAGGCAGGGTCTCACTATGTAGCCCCGCCTGGCCTCACACTCCCCATCCTCCTGCCTCTTCCTCCTCCTTCTCGATACTGGGGTTACAGGTGAGCGCCACCACGCCCGGCTTGGTGTGTGGTTTCTGTTTCAGCTGTCTATAAAATGTTCTTATCACTTCAGTTTTTAGCAGTTTGACCCTGATACATCTGTGTGTGATTTTCCTTTTATGGATCCTGTTTTAAGTTAACTGAACTTCTTAAATTTGTAGATTGAAATAGCTTACCAAGTTGGGGTTTTTTTCAGTGACTATTTCTTCAAGTCCCTCTTCCAGTCCATTTTCTGGCTGCTCTCCTGCACCTACAAGGTCTGGACGGCCTTTAGATGGTACATCAGGCCCTTGAAGATCCTTTTTGTCTTTAATTTTTTTGTTTTGTTTTTATTCTTCAGGTTGAGTAATTTCTATTGGTATTCAAATTTACTAACTCTTTCCTCTCTCAAATTTTGTGTTAAGCAATCCAATGATTTTTCTGTCTTTTGCCAGGGGAGGGGCCAGGTGATACAGAATTTCCATTTAATTCTTTTACCCCCTCATTGAAAAGAATTTCCTTTCTTTTTTTATTGAACACGAGCAACTTTTCTGTGTATCTTTTAACACAAGTTAAAATAACCACCTTAAAATTTTTCTATCTGCTTTCAGTCTCCGGGATGTTTCGGAGTCAGAGGTCACTGACCGTCTTTTGCATTTCATGTTAGTGGTATTTTCCTCTTTTTTGTGGGTCCATGGGAGACACAGCTCAGCTCCTCCTCTGCCATCTGAGGAGTCTGCCTTAGCCACCTCCACTTAGTCAAGCCAGGGCCTTGGCTTTGTGGCAGAAAAGAATTTCAGAATGAGTCTGAGTGAAACAAAGTTAGTGAGTTTATTAAATAGAGATAAGAAATTGTACAAGCATTAGGTGTGAGCATGGCCATTCAGAGAGAGAGAGAGAGAGACAGAGACAGAGACAGAGACAGAGACAGAGAGAAACAGAGAGAGAGAAAGAGAGAGAGAGAAAGAAAGACACACACACACAGAGAGAGAGAGAGAGAGAGAGAGAGAGAGAGAGAGACCTCAGAAAAGAATCATAGTAGACATCTAAGACATGGATGCCGACTTCTTAAGTGGGAACTCCACCTAAGTGTCCTAACAGTAGCCACATGGATGATTTTGTGGCTGTTGAAGTCAATTGCCCCAGGGGTAGAATTTACAACCAGGTTTGAAGATGAAGCAAAGTTTAGGAATTAAGTAAAGTTTCAAAATTAAGAAGCAGATGAACTTGCTTACTTGTTTTTCTTAGCATTTGCCTTTTGTAAAGGAAATTATAAGGTGGCTCTATGGGGTGCGCTGTGGAGGTGAACGGGAGAGAGAGGAGGGCTAAGAACACTGAGCTCACAGGTCCAGAACACTCCGGCCCTGCGGAAGGGTAATCCATTTGTGGTTTTAACACCCGAGCATCAAGCATGGATCCACACAGGCTATCTTCCCACATCTTCTCAGCTGGGCTAAAGTTGTTGATTCTTAGCCCGAGGGACACGGACCAGCTTCCAGAGCGAAGGGCTTCTTTCCTTCCCATCTCCCCTAATTTTTCTATCCTGCCTCATTTGTGCATCTTCGTATAATTTTGGACTGTATTCTGAATATGAATAACGACATGGTAGAGACTGTAGATTTTTATTTCTTTCCTCCGAAGAGGTGGGGGTTTTGTTTGCTTTTGTTTATCGTTTTCACCACAACTTCCCATGCTGACCCACCAGCCACCTGGCCCCTGCTCGCCACCATTCACATCCTACTTCCACGAGACCAGCTTTTCTAGAGGTCGTGCGTAAGCGAGGTCTTGAAGAATTTGTCTTCTAGTGCCTGGCGTATTTCACTTAACACAGTGTCCTCCAGGCTCACCCACGTTGAAGGAAATGTCAGGGTTTTGTGCCTTTTAGAAGCTGAGTAGTACTCTACCATGGCGTGCAGCCATAGCCCTGTGGCATCTGATCCAATCAGACCGGGGAAGCTAAGCAGGGTCAGGCCTGGTTAGTCCTTGGATGGGAGACCGCCTGGGAACACCAGGTGCTATAGGCTTGGGAGACGGACCGGCAACCCACTCCCAAAAATCAATCAGCCATTGAAAACCCTGTGAACAGCAGAGAAGCACTGACAATAGTGTTTTGCCTGTTGTACGTAGGGTTGCTATGAGTCGGATACTGACTCAAGGGCACCTAACAACAACTCTACTGTACCCTCTCGGACACCTGGGTGGTTCCGTTCCTGGGCCAGTGTGGCCAGCACTGCAGGGAGCACGAGCAGGCAGGTGTCTCCTGGATGGGCTATTCCACTTCCTTTGGATACGTCCCTGTAGTGGGATCACCGGAGCCAAAGAGCCTTTTATGGTGTCTTTGGAAGCAGTCAATGCGGCCAGATTCAACAGCGAAGCCTGTCTGCTTCTGAGTGACGGCAAAAACCCCAGGCCGCTTCTTTTAGCCTTCGCTGCACCGCCGCTGCCCAGGGCTGCCCCGTGTGTGCATGGTTGGTGTCCGCCTAAGGTGTGGGCGGACTTTGCGCGCTGGGTGGGGACCCCCTCTCCCAGGCGCGTTTCTTTCCAGCCCCGCCTCCCTCGAGATTCCAGCTGCTGAGGTTTCCTCTGCCTGGTTTGAGTTTATCCAGCCCAGGAGATTGTGGCTTCCTGGAGGCTTGTGTGGCCACCTGGCGCAGGCTGCGACTTGTCCCCAGGCCCACAGCCTCACCCAGCGTGGCGCTGCCGTTCTCACCGCCAGCCCCTTGCCTGCCTGTGCTTGTCGCCCTCCAGAGCCCTGATCCTTTGGCCTCGCTGCAGTTTTGTCGCAGGGGTGGAGTCTGCAGCCGTCCTCCCTGAGAGCCGCCCCCTGGGCTTGGGGGCTGGACCCGCATCGCTCCTTCTGGGTGTGGGTGTGACCAGCTGCCCGGACACAGCACAGGGAGGAAGCCCTGTGCCCGCTGCCGGATGCCCTTTGCTGTAGGAGAGGCCACCTAGCCTGGATGGGGTGAGGGGCTCCCCCGCTGGCTTCCTGGAGATCTGTTGGGGCTGGAGGTGTGTCCGGCTTCACAGGAGGAGAGGGCGACCTTTCTCCACTGAGGTGGCCACTGTAGTGATCAAGTTCCTGGGTGGCGGATGGGGACTTCCGGTTCTTGCCGAGGCCGATTTGTCAAGGCCAGCCCCAAGGACTGTCCAGCCGGCGCTGGAAAGCTGAGTCCATGCTGGGCCTCCACCAGCGCCCTGTGGCGAGGCCTTGTGGCGTGGGAGCTGCTTGGTAAAGGTCTGAAGAACAGGGCTGTATGGGACTCTGGCACCGTGGGACTGGGCCACAGAGCCTTGTCACACTGCTGAGCTGGGCGCTGCCCATTCTCCAGAGGCCCAGAGCCTCTGGTGACAAAGAGCAGTGGCTTCCTGCCCAGGAAGTGTCAGCCCCTCGTTCTTAGAGCGTGGCTCTCCCAGCCCCTTGCACCTTGGTGTCTCGTGAATCTCTAACCCTGGGAAGACCATACCATAATTTGTTGTTTGTTGTTGTTAGGTGCCGTTGAGTCGAGTCCGACTCATAGCGACCCTCATAGGGTTTTCAATGGCTGACTGTTTTGGGATTGCCTTGGGAGTGGGTTGCCGCGTCCTTCTCCCATTTTGCGGTGCTGGGAATCAAACTCGGGACCTCAGAGATTGCAGAGCAGCGCTCTACCAACTGAGCTAAATCCCAGCCAGTACCATAACTAGCATGCTACAAAACAGGAGCCAGTGTTTAGAGTGGTTGCCATACTCGCCCAAGGCCACACAGCTGAGCCATGCAGCTGGGACTCCAACTCATGCTTTCTGGCTGGTCCATGAAGGGCCCTGGGTCACAGGCTGGGCGGGGAGCTGCGTCTTCTCATTGCCAAGTGGAATCGCACTCAGCTCTCCCTCGGGGGCTATCGTGAGGTGCAAAGGAGGCAGTGGACACGAAAATGACATATAAATTGTGAATTGCCTGTAGACGTGAGTGTCGGTTACTGTGGTAACCGCCTAGCAACGGGGGACCTCATTTCATCTGGATAGCAAGGTTACACCGGCGTTTTAATTTAATAGTGTGGTTATTTTCCCATGGTAAAAGTAATATACATTATGCCCATGTCCAAACTCGTCAGATTGTGCATATTAAATATGTGCAGGTTTTGTGTGTCGATTATACCCAGTAAAGCTGTTAAACATAACATACCTTCATGACAGCAAATCTAGAAAATAGAGAAAACGAGAAAGAAAAGGAATAATTATTTCTGGCACCAGCAAGCTCTGTGGATATTTTGGAGAAGTCTCTTCCTCTCGCCCCCCAGCCCCCTGGCTTGCTTGCTTATTCAGCATGATTGTGATCACTGGTCTTTACAATTTAAAACATCTTATAGATAATGTTTGGGCTGGGATTTAGCTCAGTTGGTAGAGCACTGTGCTGCAGTCTCTGAGGTCCCGAGTTCGATTCCCAGCACCTCAAAAATGGGAGAAGGACCTGGCAATCCACTCCCGAGGCAATCCCGAAATAGTCAGCCATTGAAAACCCTATGAGGGTCGCTATGAGTCGGAATCCGACTCGACGGCACCTAACAACAACGACAACATATATAATGTTTATATCCTGTTCTTTCTCCCTAGGGGGTTTTAATGTGAAATGCAAGAACCAGTGCCACACCTGGGGCCCTGGCTCTGCTGGGTTGATAGCGGCCCAGAGGCATCTGGATGTCCCTGGGCTTAGGTGATGTTGGTTGGTGGGGACATTCTGACCCCACACCCAGCAGGCGCTTGCCTGGTCTCTCACAGCTGCTTTCCTTGTCTTGTTTAAGTTTAGGGGGATGTGTGTCTGCCTCTGTGGAGGCGTGTGTCCAGCCATCATCTTGCAACTACCCACCTTCTCTGTCTTTCCTCTTCTGTCACCCTCAAAGCTGGCATTTCCCCTGGCTCAGAGGGTCAGAGCAGGTCAGGGTGTCAGTGCCAAAGTGGGGCGCAGGGGTAGAGGGCTTGTGGAGCACATGCAAAGCCCTGAGTTCCATATCCAGCGCCCCCCAAAACAAAAGCAAAGACACAAAAACAAAAACAAAACAACAACAGCAAAATCTCTACACTAAAAGGCAGGTACTGAACGATGGGTGTCCATAGCTTGTCCACCTGGTGCAGGCACTGTGGAGGCTTTGAAATGCAGCGGTGAATGAAAAGCCCGTGACCCTGCCCTCAGGGAGCTTATGCTCTGGGGAGAAGAGCTGAAAGAGTGATTCCCGGTCTGTGCCGTGTGATGTCAGGCGAAGGCACTCCAGGCCTGGAAGCTGGGCTGCAGGGAAGGCAGCTGGGGCCGTGGAGGCTGAGCCCAGAGGCAGGCGAGGCACGAGGGTGCTGTGGAGGGAGTGGGAGAGGCTGGGCCTGTGGGGCGTCAGTCCGGCCTCCAGCAGCAGCAACGCCCCACCTGCCCAGGGGGCCTCCAGGGGCCCAGGGAGCGCGGTGCCCCATTTGCATCAGATCTGCCCAGGCCCTGCGCCAGGCTGGCCTGCTCTGCCTTCCTGTGGGTCAGTGGCCTGCTTCAGGCTGGCTGGGCCGGAGGCTCAGTTGCACCTGCTCCCCGGGGACCCGTGGGCTGGCCTGGGCACGTCCTTCTGGCAAAGGCAGAGGCGCAGGGCCAAAGCCCAGTGCCTAAACTTCCTTCAGTCCCTGCTTGGGGCTTGTCTGCCAAAGCCCAGCAAATCACAGGGCCCAGCCCTGGGTCAAGGGCAGGGGCAGGTTACCCGGCCCAGGGTGGAGGTGCTGGCAAGTTCCACGGAGAAGGATGAGGTCCAAGGGACGGGGAGGCCCTGGGCTCCGGAGTGTCCCCGGGCTCCGGAGTGTCCCCATCCAGCTACCAGCCCACTCTGAGACCTGTGCTTCCTCCAAGGGTGACATGGGGAGCCCCTGATGGTTTGTACCAGCAGCCTCTTATCCCTTAGAAGGTGCCCAGACATCCCAGCAAGGGACCGGAGAGCCAGGGGGACCCAAGGTTTGGGCCCCACTCAGGCTCTGCCAGCGTGAGCTGCTGCCACGGAGACCAGAGCTGCTGAGGAGGAGGCGGGGGGTTGGAACTCAGGTCTGGGTTGCAGAGAGATGCACAAGCACACGGGAGTGTCACCTGGACCCTGGTGGCTGTTGGGAGAATGGAGAATGGGGCAGGGCAGCCTGCTAGTGCCCTACCCCGGCCCCACAGAGGAGTGTCACTTTAGTGGCTTGTTTGAAAGGAGGTCTGTGTGCTAAGGCTGGGGTCAGAGATTTTGGTGTCTACCGAGTGCAGACCAGGAAGGTCCCGCTCATGGGGTTGGGCTCTGCTCTGATCCCTCACCAATTGCTGCTTGGGCATATGGGACAGTTTTCTAGAACTTTCCATGTTCCAAGACGTATTAGAAATGGTTTTTATAGGACGGCTCCCATTCTTCGAGTATTAGGAACGAATTCAAATTAAAAATAAAAATGTGGGATTCCAGCAAATCGTGGTGGGACAGCGTGAGGTTTTGAGCTGGTAAGAGCTGGCTCTCTTTCTGCCAGGTGGGGGTCCTGTCCTTCCCCAGCCCCAGGGCCGGCACCCTGACATGTTAGGCCAGTTGCCTCTGTGACTCCAGAGCCAGAGAATGCTGACCATGTAAGGGGAAGGGCTCCGAGACAGGGCCCTGACATGGGACGGCCATTTCTCTCCAGTCACCTGCCTGCGCCAGAGGGCCAGCCCTGGGTAACAAAGGCTCCGGGTATGGGGTGACCCCCTCAGGAGGGTTCCTGGGGCTTGAGGAGACAGGTGAGAAGGACCAGAGAAGCAGGCTCTTGCAGAACTGAGCTCAGTCTTCCAGGGTGCAGACTGGGGAACACGGGGAGGGAGAGCCCCCAACTCCTCTTGAGTGCGGGCCTGGACAGGGACTGTCCTGTGTCCGAGGCAGCGCTGGAAGGGGCTGGAGCGAGGCACCTGGTGGGAGGTCCAAGACGGGAGGATGCTGCCATGTGGGGGCCACCCTCAGTACCCCTGAATCTGCTGGCCACTGCGGTCCCCCCAGCTTTGCACTGGCCCTGGCCTTCAGGTGGCTTCCGAAGGGCCTGCCTGGAGCCAGGACCCGCG
This sequence comes from Pedetes capensis, assembly GCA_007922755.1. NCBI lineage: Eukaryota > Metazoa > Chordata > Mammalia > Rodentia > Pedetidae > Pedetes > Pedetes capensis. The sequence continues at coordinate 51,679 of VMDO01009954.1, read as the reverse complement.
TTCCCATGAGCGGGCTGGTGGAGGCGCTGCAAACCATCTTGGAACCTGACCTTGAGCTGCTCCTGGCCCAGTGCCCTGTGAGCTCAAGGCCAGCGAGTGGCAGATCTGCCTCTGGTCACCTGCTCAGCGGCACCTGCGGCTGTTTTTTTTTTTTTTTTTTTTTTGCTGTACTGGGGGTTGAACCCAGGGCCTCGAGCCTGCGTGCTCTGCAAGTGCTGGACCACTGAGCTGCACCCCAGCCCATTTTTTTTACTTTTTGAGCCAGGGTCTCGCTAAGTTACGCAGACTGCCTCTGATTTCGAACTTGGGATCCTCCTGCCTCCACCTCCCAAGCCGCTGGGATTACAGGCGTGCGCCACCGTGCCCAACCCTTCAGCTGATTTTTAATGGAGGCGGGAGGAGTGATTCGCCCCTTGAAGCAGGGTGGGAGGGGTCCCTTGGCATGAGCCCCACCTGCCCAGGGGGCCTCTAGGGGCCCCGGGGCCTGGGGAGCGCGGTGTCCCCTGCCTGCCTGGCCCTGGCGCTGCAGGGTCTGATGCGTGGCTGGCTCCTATGTCTCCCCACAGCCGATATCATCTCCACCGTCGAGTTCAACCACACTGGGGAGCTGTTGGCCACAGGCGACAAAGGCGGCCGGGTTGTCATCTTCCAGCGGGAACCAGAGGTGGGTGTTTGGGGGTCTGGGCGGGGGGCAGGGAGGATCTCTTTCCATCAGGCATGTGCTGGGGACGAGAGAGGAAGGTATTCTCGAAACCTGGGAGGATGGGGTGTGAACAGCTCAGGGAGGGGAGAAGAGAGGCGCTGAGTCATCCTTCTCTGTCCTGGGTCAGGGTCCCCACGCTCCTGTTGGCTCACCCCCTCTCCCTCACAGCACCCCCATGGGGCAGCCAGGTGCCGTCACCCTTCAGCTTACAGCGGGGACAGCCAGGTACAGTCACGCCTCATTTTGCAGCTGAGGCGATGCAGTGCAGAGGGCTTAAAATAGCTCCACAAGGGCAGGCTAGGGGACAGCCATGCCTCAGTGGCGCTGTGTGCTGCGCCTGGCTCCCTGGGGTGTCGTGGGACGGACCAGGTGTCCTGCCCGGGCTGCAGAGCACAGCCGGCCTTTTGCAGAGAGGAGCTCAATCAGCGAGCTGCTCCGTGTGGAACTTTTCTCTCTCAGTGTTCTCTTCCTTCTGGTCTCGCTGTCCCTGCTTACAACCAGCGCTCGTGGGACACGAGGCAAAGCAGAGGCAAAAATGTGGAAGGAGTTTCAGGCGTTTCTAAAGCAAAATGGGGATGGGAGGCTAAAAATAGGTGCTTTTAAAAACTCACAGCAAGCTGGGTGTGGCGGCACTGGCCTGTAATCCCAGCAGCTCCGGCGGTGGAGGCGGGAGGATTGCAAATTCGAGACCACAGACGGTCTGCGTAACTTAGCGAGACCCTGTCTCAAAAAGTAAAAAAAATGGGCTGGGGGTGCAGCTCAGTGGTGCAGCACTTGCAAAGCATGCAAACACAAGGCCCTGGGTTCAACCCCCAGTACCCCCCCCAAAAAAAAGAAAAAGAAAAAGAAAAAAGAAAGAAGAACGCACAGCCAATCTGCCCTTGTGCTTGGCTGGATGTTGTCACGTGGTCCCGGCTACAGCTTCATGTGGTCCAAGAGACTTGTCTGCTAAGAAAATGGTCTGTGGGCCTACAGCGGACCTGGCACCTCAGGATTTAGGGGCTCAGCCCGGGTGGCCTTTATTGTAAGGAGCTCCGCTGCCTGAGCCAGGATGGGACCTGCTAGGGGCAGCAGGGGACGTTCTGTCCCAGGTCTGACGTCACAGCACCTTCTCCTGCAGTGACTAGTCTGCTCCTAAACGTGTCCTCTCCTAGAGCCAGGCCTGGGCTGGACACCACACTCAGAAGCAGGTCATGGTCAGACAGGTGGTCAGAGCCTCGGCAGAGCAAGTGGCAGTCCCTGAGGGGCACACTGCGTTGGGTCCATTCGCTCGTTTCTACTCACACGTCTGTAAGGTGGGGGAGTCCTGGCCCCCACCTGTGGAGGCCTCAGGACAGGAGCAGTGAGGTGAGGGAGGCCCTTAGCTCAGCGTCCAGCCCCTAGGAGGTGCTCAGGAATGGGGCGCACTGGGTGCAGATCCCACATATGGGACTGATGAGGAGCTGGGTGGGGCCGCCACTGCATAGCCGTTATCAGCCATTTAAAGTAGTTTTCTATGCTTTTATTTCTTTTTTCTTTTCTTTTCTTTTTCCAGTACTGGGGGGTTGAACCCAGGGCCCTCCACATGCTAGGCTAGTGCTCTCCCCCGTGCTACCCCCCAGCTCCTTTTTTACTTTTTATCTTAAGACAGGGTCTTCTAAGTTTTGCAGGCTGCCTCTGGCCTCGAACTCATGAGCCTCCTGCCTCCACCTCCTGAGCGCTGGGATCTCAGGCACTGGGCGCCTCACAGCGCTGGCCCGGAGCGTTTCCCATGAACAGGACTGACGGTGGGGTTGGCGGCGTGTTGCAAGGCAGTGCCAGGCCCCCTGAGGTTTTGACTGTCCGCCCCGTCCCCACGTCCATTCCCGCCGGCCCCGGCCATCCTCCAGCTCAGCCCGCCTCTGGGGTTTCGTTGCAGAGTAAAAATGCGCCTCACAGCCAGGGCGAGTATGATGTCTACAGCACGTTCCAGAGCCATGAGCCGGAGTTCGACTATCTCAAGAGCCTGGAAATAGAGGAGAAAATCAACAAGATCAAATGGCTCCCGCAGCAGAACGCCGCCCACTCGCTCCTGGCCACCAACGGTGAGAGAGTGCGGGAGGGCGGCAGCCCAGGCGCGCGGGTGGCCTCACCTCACACCATGAGTGTCTCTCCAGGGCCAAAGCTCCTGAAGCGTGCCATTTGGAGCGGCGTGTGAATCCTGCCCAGCGTGTAGGCCGAGTGTCCTTGGCTTCCCCTGGGGCTGACCCAGGGCTCTCACGCTATTGCAAACAGCGCCCCCTGAGCATCCTCAGGAGCAGTTGTCTTTGGCGGGAGGGGGCTTGATATTTCCAGATGACAGGGACCGGGTCCAGAAACCAGGGACCACTGGACACATACTAAACTCATCCCCACAGCCAGAGCTCCAAGCCTTCCAGACCAGTGCTGCCCCTAGGTGGCGTGGGGAGCAGGAGGAGGAGCAGGCTGGTCTGGGAGCCTGGCTGGCCTCTGTGACGCTCTTAGAAGGATTCTGGGACAGTGAGACAGGGGGAGCTGCCTTCTGGGGGCCAGCATGCCGCTCAGAAGGGAAGAACAGAAAGTTACTCCCTGTCCTGTCTGCAAAGGACTTTATAAGGCCTGAGTGTCCTTGGCTTCCTCTGGGGCTGACCCGGGGCTCTCACGCTATTGCAAACAGCACCCCCTGAGCATCCTTGGGAACACTTGTCTTTGGCGGGAGGGGTGCCTTTATAAAGTAGGAGGGTACGGGGTGCAACCTGGGAAGTCAGTGGGAAGGGTGGGAATAATGCTGGGGAGTGCCACGCCCACCCTCTGGCTCAGGGCAGGACCCTTCAGGGTTAAATAGGAGGAAAGCATGGAGGAGGACCAATGCTCCCTGCAGAGGGGTTCGCTGCATCGGTCCGCACAGTGCCTGCAGCCGAGACCCTGCCCGCCCGAGGGCGGGGCGATTACCGTCCCCGCCCCTCATGGGTGGGCACTTACGTCACCCTCGCTGGCCAACGAGGCTGCTCTGTTCTGTGTCCGATCGCTCTGTGCCTTGTTTTTCTTCGCTCCTAAAGATAAAACTATCAAGTTATGGAAGATCACCGAGCGAGATAAGAGGCCCGAGGGCTACAACCTGAAGGACGAAGAGGGGAAGCTGAAGGACCTCTCCACCGTGACGTCACTGCAGGTGGGCGCCGAGCATGCGCCCCGTGAGGGGAGGGCGGGTCTGTGAGTCCTTCACCAAACCGTGCAGATTGTAGGACTTGGAGGGCACGGAGCTGGAGCCAGAGTTGGGTCTCAGCCTGGCTGTGCTGCTTCCTCCTTGGGCGGCCGTGGGTGTCTCCCTGCTCCGTGCCTCAGTTTCCTCACTAGAGAAATGGAAGAGGTTGTCCTCCTGAGAGCCTTGGGAGCAGGGTATGGCGACCTGTGCTTGTCAGGGGCTTTTCACCTGTAGCAGTGGGAGAGAGCAAGGCAGAGAACGCCTTGTTATGCAAAGGGGGAAACTGAGGCCCAGGCGAGGAGGTACCTTTCCCAAAGGTGCTCAGCGGAGCGAGAACAGAGGCAGAGCAGAGCCTCTCGGCTGGGCTCTGTGGATTTTGATCACTGGGCCACAGGGCAGAGGGAGCCGGCGTTGCTTCTGGCCTGCGGCGTTTACAAAGCCCCTGTGGCCAGACCTCGGCTGCTGCAGAGGAGGCTGGGAAGTCACACTGTAGACACACGCCGAAGCTAGTTCTCGTTCTGTGTGATTGAAAGGAAAAAAGGAATCTGAGTGCTGTGGCACACGCCTGTAATCCCGGCAACTCGGGAGGCGGAGGCAGGAGGGTTTGAGGGTTTGAGGCCAGAGGTAGCCTGTGCAGCTTAGCAAGACTCTGTCTAAAGATAAAAAGCAAAATGGGGACTGGAGGTACAGCTCCGCAGAGGAACACGCGCCTCCGTGTGGGGGCCCTGGGTTCAACACCCCCAGGATTAATAAATCAAAGGCAAAAGACGCATTTCTTGCAGTAGAGTGTGTGAGACAGGGAAGAAAGTTCTGGAGTCACAGGACCACGGCTACGGCTGCAGGCTACTCTAGAGTAGGGTCTGACTAACAGCACCCTATGTGCAATGAAGGAAACACTACCCAACGTTGTGCCATGCACACGATCTTTGTTCTGTTTGAATCCATTGCTGCCGTCACTGTTTCTTCTCATTTTGAGTCATTCTACATCAGCAAAAGGAGGCTCCAGGGGTTTCACTCCATTCTCATCAGTAAGGTCGACTCTACTGTGAGGAGGAAGCTCTTCCCCAGTCGTCTCTTGAATACCTTCCAGCCGGGGAGAGGGCTCATTTTCCCGCACTATATTTGACAGTGCTTCTCTGCTATCCATAGGGTTTTCAATGGCTAATTGTCTCACGAGTGGGCTGCTGGGTCCTTCTCCCTTTGTTGTTGTTGTTAGGTGCCGTCGAGTCGGTATCTGACTCATAGCGACCCTCATAGGGTTTTCAATGGCTGACTGTTTTGGGATTGCCTTGGAGTGGATTGCCACACCCTTCTCCCATTTTTGTGGTGCTGGGAATTGAACTCGGGACCTCAGAGACTGCAGCGCAGTGCTCTACCCACTGAGCTAAATCCCAGCCCGCTTCTCCCTAGTCTGTCTTAATCTGGAAGCTCAGCTGGAACCTGCCCACCATGGGTGGCCCTGAAGGTGTCTGAAATACTGGTAGCGTAGCGTTCAGCATCACAGCAACACGCAAGCCCACACAGCGTGACAAGCTGACAGACAACCGAGGGCATTCCATTTTAGAGATGAAGAAATTGGGGTGCAGAGGGGTTCGGCCACTTATTCACAGACACGCAGTGGTTGAGCGTCCACCCCAGAGCTCAGCACCAATCCCAGGAGTCTCTGTGAAGGAAGCAACCTTTCCCTTGGGGCTGGACGCATGAGGGAAGCCGGTCCCCTATAGCAATGTAGGACAGCCGCCCCCTCAAGCAACGCAGCCTTGTGTTGGGAGCAGGTGCCGCTGTGCTGGCCCCTCACCTGACCCCCTGCCCGGCTCTCACTGCCTCCCCTCCCCTCGCAGGTGCCGGTGCTGAAGCCCATGGACCTGATGGTGGAGGTGAGCCCACGGAGGGTCTTTGCCAACGGCCACACCTACCACATCAACTCCATCTCCGTCAACAGCGACTGCGAGACATACATGTCCGCAGACGACCTGCGCATTAACCTCTGGCACCTGGCCATCACTGATCGGAGCTTCAGTATCCTTGGCCTTGGCCCTGCGGGGTGGTGGCTGCAAGCTGGTTTGGGGGTTCTGCCCTGTGTAAATCCTTCAGTGAGGAACCTTCTGGCTCGGGGTGTCAGTGAGGCCCAGACATAACATATATGTTACTTGGATAAGGTAGAAATCAAAAAAAATAGGAGGAGGCCAGGTGCAGTAGCTTACGCTGATAACCCCAGTGATGCAGGAGGCTGAGGCAGGAGGATCGTGAGTTGGAGGACAGAGGCAGCCTATCCAACTTAGCGAGACCCGTCTGACTCCAAAGATAAAAACTGGACTGGGCGGTACAGCCCAGAGGTAGAGTGGTTGCAAAGCATGTGCAAAGTCCTGGGTTCAATCCCCAAGTACTACAAAGAAAAGGAGGGCGGTGTCTATGAACCTTTAAAGTCATGGTTGCTAAGGGCCACTTCTGGCCCCTTGCAGCCTCCAGAGTGGCTGTGGTTCCTGTGACCCGGGGCCTCAAGGGAGCCACGAAGGAGCAAAAGAACTGAGTCCCTGGGCCCTGGAGGAGGGCGGCAGAGCCACCAGCGCAGCCAGGGCTGAGGCAGCCGCGTCCCTGTGTGGTGGACAGACCAGGGGCCCTTGCTCGGTGGGCCCTTGGGAGCAAGCTAAGGACAAGGGCCATGACTGCCCCCCACCAGGAGGGAGAATGGCATTGGCACCGGAGTGCTGACCTGGGGGGTGGCGAGGCTCGGCCACCAGGGTGGTGGGTGGGGTCTGCAGCCGCGGAGATGTCACTGTTCTGTAATGTTAATTATGACCACGGGCCACAGGGGCTCCGGTGCCGGGGCTGTGGGAATCGGAACCCGGTTCTCCTCACGGCAGCCCCAGCGGGTCGGCCCCGTCCTCAGCCCTTTTCCAGGTGAGGAATGGAAGGGGTGGAGAGCCCCCATTCACCTGCTCGAAGCCCACGGTTAGCCGTTGTCCTCTGGGATTCAACTCCAGGCCCTGTGGCCCCTGAGTCCCAGCCTCGAACCCCAGACTGCCCTCTGTGAAGGAAGCCGCCCACTCTGGGTGCCAAGATGGCTTGGCCCCTGCCTGTACCTGCCTGGGCTGCTTCCCTTGAGCAGAAGCCAGGCCGGCCACGTGGAAGGGGGAGCAGGCGGGAGCGGCTTGGAGGTCTAGGGCGTCAGAAGGAAGGAAAGAGGGTGGCACAGCTGTTAGGAGTTGAGAGCCAGGGTGGGCAAAGCCCACTGGATGGGGAGACCATCACCAGGCAGAGACCCTCACCAGGCAGGGGGGAGCTCTGTGCAGAGCGTCAGAGGTGCCCAGAGCCTGGCAAGAGGGCATAGGGCTGCATGGAGAGGCTTCGGGGTCAAAAGGTCTCTCTGCCACTTTGGAGCTGTGTGACTTTGGGCAAGTTACCGTACCTCTCTGAGCCTCAGCTTTTTCACCAACCCTTCCTTGAGGATCGTCTATGACTACGTATAGTATTCACTGTATGAACCTGTGTCACTGGGGGCTCTGCCTTCCTCCCCCATCCTATTTTAGAGGAGGAGAAGCTGTGGACACACTGGCCAGCTTTGGAGGGTCCTACCGGTGCGTGGCATGGGTGGATGGGATTCCACATGCAAGCCCAGAGACCGGGGACCAACCAGGAGAAGCAGGGAGTGAGGTGAGGGCAGGGCTGGGGGTGGCTGTGGGCAGATAGAGTAGAGAACCCAGCCTTCCTGGGTTTGATCTGTGTTGTAACTGTCTTTGGACCCCTGTGGCCACAGGACCTTAGAACTGGTTAGTTGTGAGTAACAAAAGAGGGTAGATCATCCCAGACCTGCAGACTTCTCGCTAGACATTATCATCAGCCTGGCCTCCTCACCCCGATCCTGAGCAGAGATTGTGCCCTGTCCACATGTTGGAGAGCATGCCATCCTCCAGCAGCACTTATTGAGCACCTACTGTGCACCAGGCTTTGAGCTCAATGCTAGAACTCGGGGTAAGATCCTGCCCTGCGGGAGTGGGTGGGGGATACACCTTTAGTGAAACAGTCAGCGTGGAAGCTGATGGTCAGTGCTGAACTCAGTGGCCAGCTGGCAGCAAAGGGCATTTTCTTAGCCACATCTGCTGCTGGCTGCAGGGTGGTGGTTTTGCCACGTGGCTCTGTGGACCTGGAGCTGATGGCACATACAAGAGAGTTGTTGTTGTTGTTAGGTGTCATCGAGTGGGTATCCGACTCATAGCAACCCTCTGTACAACAGGGGAAACACTATTGTCAGTGCTTCTCTGCTGTTCATAGGGTTTTCAATGGCAGATTGATTTTTGGGGGAGGGGGTTGCCAGGTCCTTCTCCCAAGCCTACAGCTTCTGGTGTTCCCAGGCGGTCTCCCATCCAGGTACTATCCAGGCCCGACCCTGCTTAGCTTCCGAGATCTGACGGGATCAGATGCCACAGGGCTATGGCTGCAGGCACAAGAGAGTAGGAATAATGATTATTGATTGGAGAATCTGAGTCGGGTGAGGGACAGTGGAAAGGGGGGTGTGGTGTGTTAGTCTGCTGTTGGCACCATAGCAGGGAAACCAACCCAAGCAAACTTACAGGGCAGAGGGTTATGAGGAGCTCACAGAGAGTCAGCCCACCATGGCGCCCAGCTTGCGGTTGATGAGCTCACGGCACGGCAGACCAGGAGCAGAGAGAAGCCTGGGCTGCGGGTCTGGGGTAAAAAGCTCTAAAGACCCTCCTCCCCTTCTCCCAGGAGCTCCTTCCTCCTAAATTCCACAACTCCCAGGACAGCGCCACCTGCTGGGGACCAAACGGCATGACCCTTGGGGGACAGTTCAGGTCCAATCACTAGACTGCAGGTCCCCACGGAGACCCAGGGGGTTCCCTGGCTGCAGATTTCTGCTGTGAAATTGTCCAGCCTGTGGTGTGGCCTCTGAATTCGTGGAAGCGAGTCAGTGGCTGATGGAAACATGAGCCATCCTGGCCTGAGCAAGGGGAGCAGCCAGGTGTCAGATGCTGTGGATGCTGGGGGCCGCCAGGCAGCTCAGCAGGGGCAGCTCAGCAGGCGCACTTTGGCCTTTGGGAGGAGCCAAGTGCAGGCTTCAAGGCAGGGGTGTGGCCATCTCCCCTGGCTGGATCGGGCCATCAGGGAACCGCCCTCCCCATGCCTGCTGGGCCACAGAGTGAGCAGAGGCCCTGTGTTACCATGGAGACCTGAGGCCAGCCTCCCTCAGCCTAGCTCAGCAAGGAAGGTGTGGGGTGGGGGTGGACTGCGCTGAAGCCACCTGATGAGTGTGATGGCATCCGAGGTGTTAGGAAAGCCTCCTTACTGACAAAAGGAGGGGCCCACAGGGCAGCTGGGACCTCGTGCTGAGTTCAGGGAGCGTGGCTGTCTGGTCCGTCCTGGGAAGGAAGCCAATCGGAAGGCTGCACTGAGCAGTGAGTGGGGCGGTCTGAGATCTGGGCTGGGGAGTCGCGTCCCTTTGCCTTGCTCTCCGTGTCCTCACGGGTCCCCAGGGTGCTGTTCCATCCGCATGGCACATGGGAAGTTCCCTGCTCAGCACCGACCCCTCGGGTCCCATGGTGTCACCCTCTGAGACCAAGAGCCTTTGCAGTGAGAGCGTGAAGAGAGGGTGCCTGTCTTGGCGCAGGAGGGAGGGGGCGCTGCTCTGCTCCCTCAGCTCCAGGCAGCTGGCTTGGGGACACTGCCTCTGCTGTCATTTCACATGTGGCTGCTTGGTGTCTTGTGGCCTCCGCTGCAAGCCCAGCACACACAGCGCGGTGTCTGACGCAGGGCCCTCCACCTCCTCTCCCTTACCCGCTGGTGGAAGGAGGTGCAGAGCCCCTTCTGTCCCCTACCCCCACCTGTCACCTGCACCCCACTGTGCATGGCAGGTTGACCTCTACTGGCCAAGTGGCACACAGAGCTCTGCTGGCCCGTCAGCCCCTGTGTAAACCGGAGGGAGGAAGGGAAGGAGGCTGTGTCCCTTGCAGTGGCTGTGGCCCTTGCCGACAGCCCTTCAGTGACACCTCCCATCCTCCTGCATTGGACCGGTTTCCTCCTTCAGGTGGGACTGGGCTGGGCCTTCTGCCGGCCGATCTGTGCCCTGACCTGGGCTGACCAGGGCCCGGCTGGCCCTGCAGCCCCTTGGCTGGCCTCTGGTTATGCTGAGTGTTCTGTTACCGTGACTGCCTCCCTCACTTTGTGGTGGAAGCTTTGGGATTAGGAAACGGGGCGGGGCCTGTGTGTCTCGCTTTCCACGTGGGGCCGGCCACAGCCAGTGCTTTGATTGTAGATGGTGCACAGTGGCCACTGGAGGGTGAGGAGGCCACCGTGTCCACATATGCTCAGGACGCAGGGAGCCCCTGCGACTCATTCCCCAGAACCAAAAGGGCCACAGGAGCCCGTGGTGCTCTGGGCCTGGAGGCCTGGGCTCAGCCCGCCACCTACCCACCCTGGGCTATCAGCTTCTAGGAGCACAAAATGGGCGAAAATCCTTCTGAGGGCATTTGTAAGAGACAAGGAAATCATTCACGGAAGGTCCCGGCAGCTAACCAGGCCCAGCAATAGGCGGATGGTTTTCTCTCAAACAACAGTCCCTCGGTGTGTGAGGCTGGTTTTCGTAAAGTCCTGGCATCTCTGATCTTCTTAAAGGGCTTTTGCCCTGGCCCCGGCTCCGCCTGTTTAAACAACCTCTCACATCCTTTAATGCCAGCCTTTGAGGCGTCAGCAAAGCGCTGGGAGATTTTTCCAGAGTTCATTGCATCGTAGAGGTAACGGACTGCACAGGAGGCCTCAGCTGGGGGGCGTTTGCTTTATTTTTAGCACCTGGGGAATTGTAAGATGGTTCAGTTGATTTTTCTCCTCCAAGGGATTTCTCAGGGCTGGGATTTAGCTCAGTTGGTAGAGCGCTTCGCTGCAGTCTCTGAGGTCCTGAGTTCAATTTCTAGCACTTGGGAGAAGGGCCTGGCAACCCACTCCCAAGGCAATCCCAAAACAGTCAGCCACTGAAAACCCTATGAGGGTCGCTGTGAGTTGGATACCAACTCAACAGCACCTAACAACAACAACAAGGGATTTCTCATGCTGGAAGCTGGCGTGGTCCAGAGCCTCAGCCCAGACCACGTTACTGACTCTCTTTTGTGGAGCTGGTCTGCAGCCAGGTTGCTGGAGGGCGGTGCAGCCAGGTTGCTGGAGGGCGGTGCCGCCAGGGCTGCGGGAGCCTCAGGACCTTGGTCAGTGCACGCCAGCCCCTGAGCTCTGCTGGAACATAGGTGGGAGCAGCCTCCTGGTACCAGGCTCTGGGCTGAGCCAAGAACCCCAGAGGCCAGGTCTGCCCTCCTCCAGGGCTCATTCACTGCTCAGCCCTGTCACTTGGCCTCTCTGAGCCTCGCCGCCCACTGTACTGCTGTGCAGAGCAGAGACTGGGGTGCGTCTGCTTAGACACTCCGTCCACAGCTTATTGGGTGAGTAGGACGAATGGTGTGAAGCTGAGCCTGGGTTCTGCTTCCCGCTTTGCCGCTACCTGCTCGTGGTTCTGTGCATTCATTCATTCATTCATTCATTCATTCCATGGTGTCAACCAGGACTGTGCTCAGGGTTGAGCATTCAACTAGGTGCTAGGGATATAGGCAGACTGTCTGCCAGGGCTTCCAAGTACAGTTGAATAGGTTGTCGACTGCACAAAGGAGGTGGTGAATGGGGACAGAAATCCAAGCCAGGCACCCAGGGAAGAAGACTTTTTTGCTTTTCAATTCTGCACAGAAAAGGTGTCTTTTCTAAGTTGAACTGAGGCACCTATTGAGTGAGTAAGGCTCCCTATACTGCTTTTCCGGGGTTTCTAGTTGAGCAGTAAGGAAGACCCTAAACAAAACAAGCCTCCAAACTGCCGGCTCCCCGTTGGGATGCACCCAGAGCTCAGCTGCCTCTCCCTTCTGCACGCATCCAGGCGGCTGTCCTCTCTCACCCTGACTGTGACTGGACCTCACTGGCCTCCCTTCTTCAACTGGGGAGCCTGAGTTCAACTGGGGAGCCCGAGTTCTGGGGTTCCAACCTTGGCCCCGGCACGTGGTACCTCTGTGGCCCTGGTTGGCCTCTGGGGACACCTGTGCCTGAGGCGGCAGGAGAGCCCCCCCCCCCCACATCGGGCCCAAGGACAGGAGTGGGAGAAGCCCTGAGGCCTCTGGAACAATGCCTGGCACTTAATGGAGGCCGGGTGTCATCGTCACCGCTGTCACCAGCCACGTCTCCCCTCATGTCCCCTTACAGTCCCCCGCAGAACGGCAGGGTTTAAAACCGTGAGCCGGATCCCGTCACTGCCTGCTCAGGGCCCTCCGGAACCTCCTGCCAACGGAAACAGAGCTGCCCTGCCCCTGGCCCCAGAGGCCCCGTGGGTGTTGTACCCAGCAGCTGGACCCCAGAAAAATACTCCAAGACACAAACAAACGGATCGGGAGCAGAAAAGTTTATTTAGACCGGCCGGCTACTTTCAGTCCCGGGAGTGGACTTTGAGAAAGCAGCCTCCGACTCAAAGTGGTTAGGGGCTTCATAGGGTGGGGGCGGAGAAGCGAGGCTACAGAAGCAGAAACTTTTTTACAGTAAAAGGGTGGGGTACAAAGTAAGTTTGCGTTTCCAGAGTTTAGCCCTTTTCAGGAATTCCCTGAATTTGGCCTTTTACAAAGTTACCTAGTGACCATTTACAAAGTTATCTAGCATCTCCGCATTTTTTCTTAATCCAGCCGTTCCACGGGCCCAGCCATCTCATGACGCACCTGCCCTTACAGCTTTTCTTGAGGGCTAGTTTCGAGGAACCAGAGTAATTTTTAAGGGACCTAGACCTGCTATCACATGGGCACTGCCACCCCTGCCTCTGCCGGGTGGAGGGGACCTGCGGGCCTCTCTGACAGGCCTCCATGCATCTCTGCCACATGGCCTCAAACTCCGTGACCCCCGCTGGATCCCCAGTTCCCTGGCTGCCTCCCTCGCCCTGGTGGGTGGGGCCCCAGCCTCAATCGCAGGGGCTCCGCCTCCTTCCACCCTCTTCACCTGGGTCCCTGGTCGCCCTTCTGCAGCTCGGGCACCCTGGCTCTGCCTGATAGCTGGCCCTCAGCTCTGCCCTCCGCTCCATGCCTCCGCCTCCGGCTGCTTCCAGGCTCTGCAGGGCACCAGAGCCTCACACAGGTCTTGAGTGCACGCCCCGCCTCTCCTGGGGTGAGGGTCTAAGAGCCTGTGCACCTTCCCCACCAGCCACAAGCCCCCAAGGTAGGGCGGGGTCTGGGCTGCCCCTTTCTCAGTACTGTGAGCACAACCACCTGCGTGTGCGCCTTGGCCCTGAGTGCTGGAGCCAGGGTGGGCTTTCCACACAGAGCCTCCAGCCCTCCCAGGGTGACACACATCACAGCTTTGGCAGCCTGAGTAGTTTTATGGTTTTTTTCCTTTTCCCCCAGAGGGACAAACGGAGTCTGATTCTTGATTCTGGTTTTAAAAACTTTAACCACGCCAGATGCGCTGGCGCACGCCTGTAATCCCAGAGGCTCAGGAGGTGGAGGCAGGAAGATCGCAAGTTCCAGACCAGAAGCAGTCTGCATAACTTAGGGAGACCCTGTCTCAAAAAGTTAAAACAATAGGCTGGGGGTGCAGCTCAGTGGCCCAGCACTTGCAGAGCATGCAGGCGCGAGGCCCTGTCCAACCCCCAGTACCGGTACCGCAAAAAAAAAAAAAAAAACACTTTAACCACATGCTGGGCCCTTTGCCCTGTGTCATCTCACGGATCTTCTTGCAGCAATCAGCCCATTCTACAGAGGAGGAAAGCAGGGGAGAGGTTAGGGAGGTCACGCAGTGGTTAGGTGGTACAGTTGGGCTTTCAAACCCTGGTCTTTGTCACTCCAAATCCAGTCTTTCTAATTTCTTCCATGCTGCAGCCGCACAACCCTGGCATCAGATCCTGTCAGATCTCAGAAGCTAAGTGGGGTCGGGCCTTGTTAGTCCTTGGATAGGAGACAGCCTAGGAATACCGAGTGCTATAGGCTTGGGAGACAGACCCGGCAGCCCACTACTGAAACAATCTGCCATCGAAAACCCTATGAATAGCTAAGAGGCACTGACAAGAGTGCCGGGCATAGCACAGTGTTGGGGAGTGTTTTGCCTGTTGTACATAGGGTTGCTATCAATGGGACCCGACTTGACGGCACCTAACAACAACTCTCCCATATCCCACTTTGGTCGGTTGCTTTTTTTCTTTCTTTTTTTTTTGCAGTACTTGGACATGTTGAATCCAGGGCCTCTCACATGCTTTGCAAGCGCTCTACCATTGAGCCGTGTGCCCACCCCCTTTTTCACTTTTTATTTTGAGTCAGGGTCTCACGAAGTTGGTCAGGCTGCCTCTGGCCTCGACCTTGTGATCCTCCTGCCTCAGCCTCCTGAGTTGCTAGGATGACAGGCCTGAGCCACGGTGCCCAGCCTGGCAAGTTGCTTTCTCAGCATCTAGGGATGGTGTAGTCTGGCTTGTGGCAGAGCTGTGTAGACTGGCTCACCATGCCGCGGCAGCTAAGAGCCATACAGAGCACCCCAGAAGTCTAGGTTTTGTTCCCCAAGAGAGTGCATGCCACTGTATGCAGCATGGGGCTGCTACATGGAGCCAAGGGGCTCTCACCTCTGCTGGCCAAAGTCCTCACCCCAACCTCAGGACGAGGCTGCATTTGGACACAGGGCGTTGAAGCAGTTATTAAGCTAACGTCAGGCCCCTGGAGTGGCCCTCGTCCCCTCTGACAGGTGTCCCTGTAAGAAGAGGCAGTGAGGACAGACACCAAGGGTGTTGGAGCCGAGAGGCCAGGTGAGGACAGAGGAGCACACGGCCACCTGAAAGCCCAGGGGACGGGCCTTGGGCCTGGTGTCACCAGCACGCTGCTTGGGAGCTCCTGGGCCCTGGCTCTGAGAAGCTAGTGTTTGCTGTTTAAGCCATTGGCCTGTGGCGGCCAGGACCCCCGCAGGACATGGCCCGCTGTATCCCGCCTGCCCATGGCTCATACTGTAGTCGTGTCGTCCTGTGGAGTGAATTTGCTGTTAAGCTGTTTTACAAGACCGTCTCTTTGTGTGGGGTGCTTCCAAAGTTGTGTGTGGCCCTGGAGAGCCGCCTGGGAGACCCTTCACTGCGTGGCCCCGGCAGGCCCATCCCTCCCTCCCTCTGCTGGCTGCTTGGTTGTTATGGTAACAGCTTCCCGATCCCACCAAGATGCCTGGGTGGACCAGGCTTTGCTCACTTCACCAGTGCAGCCCAAGACCGCAGGCTTCTCTCTCATCACCCCTCAGTCTACACTCAGCTGCTGCTCTGCTGGGGGACACAGGCAGGGCCCCGAGCCCTGCAGCCAGGCCCTTGGGGTGCTCTGCCCATGGGGAGACCTGCAGATTCAGTGGAAACGCATGTGCTCCACAGCGTGGGAGGGCCATCCTCGGGGCGCTAGGAGGTCTGGACCCCAGCTCTCCACCATGGGGTCACCTGTGGCCTCCCTCACCTGGAGGCAGGGCATAGCGGTCCCCGCCTGCAGGGACTGGCCCCTCGCTGGCCTGTGTCTGCGCTCAGCGCTCTGCGGTTACTGTGTCCCGGCTTGTATGGCCTCTCTGTCGTGCCAGGAGTTGGTGCTGGCGCACTGCTTTGGCGCTTACAGAATGCTCTCTGTGCCTGCTTCCCACTGGAGCCCCTGCTGTTTCCTGTGACGTTTTTCGATTTCACAGGCTGGATTTGATCAGCCTTCAGCAGAGATTCGCTGTGGAGCAGGGAGCGACTCTGTCCCACGCTCACTGGATGAGGGGCTGGGGGGGGGGGGCTCAGCCTGGTGCTGCTCAGGGCCCCAAGGCTCAGTGAGTGTGAGCCACAGGACGCGAAGGAGCCGCCTCCTGAAGTATCGCCTGCCCCTGTGACGGCCACAGCGCGGCATGGCCTGGGCCTGGCTTCGGACAGGGTGAAGCTGGCGTCAGGAGACAAAGGCATTTCCTTGGCCATCTCTGCAGCCGGGTGACTCCTGCGGCCTTGGCAGGGAGAAGCGGGGCCCTCATTGTGGGCGAGACACACCCCGGTTTCTGAGCTGCTCCCACAGGGCTGCTGTGAATAGCCAGGGTGAGGGCTTCATGCTGGGGTGGGGCTGGGAGAGCTCTCTCTGCCCCCCAGGGCTGCTGTCACTCATCCCTCCTCCTCTTCCCACACGGTGGCCCCAGGGCTGCCTGCAGGCCTTGTCTCTGTGGCCCTCAGTACCTCTGACGTCTGTCTCTTGTCTGTGTGTCTCTCATCCAATCACTGGTGTTGGAGGATTGAGGGCCCAACCAGGGAATCCAGGAGGCTCACACCTTGTTGTTGTTGTTAGGTGCCATCGAGTCGAGTCCGACTCATAGCGACCCTTATAGGGTTTTCAATGGCTGACTATTTCTGGATTGCCTTAGGAGTGGATTGCCAGGTCCTTCTCCCATTTTTGCGGTGCTGGGAATTGAACTTGGGACCTCAGACATTGCAGAGCGGTGCTCTACCAACTGAGCTAAATCCCAGCCTGGCTCACACCTTAGGGTCCTTAATTATGGCTACTAAGACCCTTTTCCCAAATAAGACTGTGCTCACAGCCTCTACCTGCAGCTGTAGCCCTGTGGCATCTGATCCCATCAGATCTCAGAAGCTAAGCAGGGTCGGGCCTGGTTAGTACTTGGATGGGAGACCGCCTGGGAACACCTGGTGCTGTAGACTTGGGAGAAGGACCCGGCAACCCACTCCCCCAAAAATCAATCTGCCATTGAAAACCCTATGAATAGCAGAGAAGCACTGATGATAGTGTTTCCCCTGTTGTACGCAGGGTCACTATGAGTCAGATACCGACTCGACGGCACTTAACAACAACAACAACACAGCCTCTAGGGGTAGGATTTATGGGCATGTCTTTGGGGGGCCACTCTCTGCCCCCAGCACTGGAGAAATGTGCTTTTCCAAAAGGTCTGGGACTTGAGCGATCTTCCCTGCCCTCCTCTTCCTCCCTGGTGACCTGCTTCTCTTTCGGGAATGCCTGCCTGTGTCTGACAGGCTTCTTTTCCAGGGAAGATGACTTTTAGCTGCAAAAGCAACTGAAAGTTAAACAGAAGCCCAGCTGACCGTGGGGGAGAATTGGACAGAGAAATGGCCAGGGAATAACACCCCTCGCTTCCCCGGGGAGAGGCTCTAGGCTGGTCCTAGTCTGCTCATTCCAAAGGGAGGCTGGCCTGGAGATGACTGGGGGAATTGGGGTTCATGCAGCTGGTCCCGAAGTAGGGAGACCCACTGGGGTGAATCTTTTAAATGAAAGGATGCTCCCCAGTCCTTCCTAACCCCTCCTTTGCATCTGGGGAAACTGAGGCTTGCACGATGGAACTTATTTCCCATGTGACGCAGCATGTTGTGGAGGGAGCTAAGGCCTGACGCCCAGGCCAGGGGCCCCAGCTTCGGACCTGGTGTCGACCCGCCAGTCGGTCACCCAGCACGGTCACTGTTGGACCGATTGTCTCAAAGTGGCACATGGCCGGGTGGCTGCGTGGAGGGGGTGTTGTGGGTGTCTGAGCTTGGGACGCTTGTGCCGTGGGGTTTCCCCCTTGGCTACACCCTGTCTGGGGTCTGCTGCAGGCCTTTGTGTTGGGAGGGGCTCCATGAAGGTTGACTGGGACAGTCGCCTCAGTGACCGAGCTCTTTATACCCAGCGGCACCTGGGAGAGCGAGGCAGCAGGCACAGGGTGGTCTGGGGACCCAATGACCGTGGGCCCAGCTGGCTGCCCCCGGCCTGCTGGGTGCTGGGGTCCACTGGGCATCAGGGGCGCCTACAGTGGTGGCCCGTCCTCATTGGCCGTTGCGCTGTTTTGTGTGACGGGGAGACGGAGCCTGTGCTTCACACTGCTGTGGTCATGGCAGCCGCTGTACCCGGGGTCCTTTGAAGAAGCAGAGAGGCTCCCGTGCGACGCCCGGGCTGTGGGCACCGCCGTCCTGGGCCGAGGGTGGGGGTCCCAGGCCTGGGGACTCTGTCTCCCCACCGTGGTCTTGTGCCATCGTCTCTGCCTGCCAGCTCCTGTTGCCATGGTCTCTGTTTGCCCCAGAGGGCAGCGGACAGAATCGAGGCGTCCTGCGTCCTGAGTACGTTCAGACACCCCAGTTGTGCAGGAAGTGTAAGCAGACAGACCGTAAAGGGGACACCACAGGGACATCACATGTCCCGGAGGCCAGAAATGCCTAGTGTGGCTCACGCTTGGCCTGAGCAAGTGTCAACCACACGCTGGCCCTGGGTGGGTCTCACAGGGGAAGGAAAAATCATGGCCGACTCTTCACCTGGAAGTGATCTGTCGCCTCTGCCCTCTGTCATTGGCCAAAGCAGTGAAGCTGCTGGCCGTGAGGTGTCCCAAAGGATCCATGGTCTGCCCCAGGTGTGGGCGGCTGGGCGGGGTGCAGAATGCTCAGAAGGCTGCTCCAGGGCCCTCCCAGCCCACAAGGGCTGCCCCTCCCACCCTTGAGTGTGGCTTGCAAAGGGCCAGGAGGACCAGCGTCCTACCAATGACGAGGCAGGGGTCTCTGGCCTGTGGCCCCTGCCCTTCTGTTTCTCCAGCCTGCCTCTGCCTGGGCTGGGGTCTGGGGTTCTGCAATGAGAACGTCATCCTTGCTGGCCTCGACCCTTGGGTGCAGAAGGCTAAACAGGCGGCACCATGTTAATACGGGTGGCTCCTCCAGAGCCCACCTGGCTGAGGATCATCGAGGGGACAGAGCGCCGTGGAAGGTGGGCAGTGGGTCAGCAGCTGCAGCAGAGGAGCCGCCAGGCTGGCAGCAGTGGCGTGAGCGTGGCTGCTATTAGGGATCTTTTTCTCTCTTAACCTTCTGTGTGGATCCATTATTTAATCTCTGCTACTTTTATAGCGCCTGCAGCCCTAGCCTTGTGGCATCCAATCCCATCAGATCTCGGAAGATAAGCAGAGTCAGGCCTGGTTAGTAGCCGGATGAGAGACCGCCTGGGAACACCAGGTGCTGTAGGCTTGGGAGAAGGGCCTGGAAACCCACTCCCAAAACTTAATCTGCCATTGAAAACCCTATGCACAGCAGAGAAGCACTGACAATAGAGTTTCACTTGTCATACTCAGGGTCACTATGAGTCGGATACCGACTCGACGGCACCTAACAACAACAGTAACTTTTTATAGCAGGCACCCCCAGTTTCTGAGAAGCCAGCCAGGCACTGCTGCTTAGCACATTTTGCCCTCTTTGTGCTTTTTGTGGGTCTCAGTTTCTGGGGCACAGTGCACTTCCAGGAAACAGATGAGTGGAGCCCAGAGCCGCTGGCCTCTGCCTTCTGACTGCATAGTCAGCCCACCCTGGAGATTTGCGAGACAGTGGGGCTTTCGTACTCAGAGAGGAGCAGGGTGGGGAGGAGGCAGGAGGGTGGGGGGCCGCAGCAGATCGGCCTTAGTCTTCCAGACCATGAGCAATAATGACGCCAGCAGATGTTCATGGAGCCCTGCGCTACGTCAGCCTGGCCTGGTGTGCTCTGCGTCTTACAAGCTTCCCAGCAAAGCTGTGCGGTCGAGCAGTGGCCGCCTTAGCCAAGGAGGATCTCAGGCATGAAGAGCTGGGGGCTCGGTCAGGATCACACAGCCAGGAAGTGGCTGAGGGGGACTCACACCCCGCCCTGTAGACTCCAGGGCTCAGGTGCAACAAAGAGGGAGATTTGAGCCCTGGGGAGCAGGGCTGGGGAGACCAGGGGCTGCGAGTGTCACTGCCGGAGGAGAAAGTGCCATCCAGGCAAGGCCACCAGTATGACATGGAGCTGGAAAGCTAGAGAGGCCCTAGGGGTTTGCTGGGCCTTGAAGGCTGTGTCAAAAGCTCTGATTTGCAGTGGGGAATGGAGTGTAAAGGGCAGGCTTTGGAGCCTGAAAGATCATGAGGCTGATTTGCAGTGGGGAACAGAGAGTGAAAGGGCAGGCTTTGGAGGCTGAATCCAACCTTGCCATACACTGCTGGGTCACGTTGGACAGGCTGATTGCCCTCTCTGTGCTGCACCATATCAGTCAGGGATATTTCTTTTGCATGTTTTAAATTCTTAACTCTAAATAAAACATAGAAGCTTACTGGCTCTTATATTTAACAGTTGGGAGGGGTGGGGTAAGGGTTTCAGGTGCAGCTTGATCCAGGATTCAAAACGCATCCCCAGATCTTCCTCTCCACTCTGCCTTCCACGCTGTCAGCCCCTCCCTCAAGCTCCAGGCTTTCCCTTTGCACTGCAGCAGCAGACAGAATTCTTTCCTCTTGGTTCAGCAAGGATGCTGCATTGCATCCGGCATCCCAGTACTCTGGGGACTGGAAGGCACAGATCAGAGATGAGTGTGGGGCTGGCCTGGACAGGCAGGAGAGCCTTTTGCTGGAGAACCTTAACACTCTGGACAAATCGGGGGTGGGTGCTGGTAGGGGGCAGGGAACAGTTCCAGACACTGCAGGGTGACAGACGCAAAATTGTTCACCAGCGGTATTCATGGCCCAGTGTGTAATTGTTGTTAGGTGCCATCGAGTCAGGTCCAACACATAGCAATCCTCATAGGATTTTCAATGGCTGATTGCTGTGTGATTGCTTAGGGAATGGATTGCCACATCCTCCTCCCATTTTTGCGGTGCTGCAGATCAAACTCAGGGCCTCAGAGAGTGCAGAGCTTTACTCTGCCAGCTGAGCTAAACCCCAGCCCGAGCGTGTAGTAAGTGTGCAATAAACACTCCTTTCTTTTTGCTTGACAATTCACAGGCAAAAGTGGGCAGCAGAGAGGGGCCCCCAAGTCCCTGGGGCTGGGCAGGTGGGGGGCACTGGGACCAGAGCAGGGCTGGACAGATTTGCCCCCTTGCTGGGGAGAGGGTGCGGGTCAGGAGGAAGGCGGCAGGTCCAGCTTTGCAGGGCTCGTGGGCAGTCATTAGGAAGGGGCAGCCCCAGGCGTTCTCCATCCTGGGAACAGAGCAGGACTGGACAGGTTTGCCCCGTGCGATGCCAGGAGTGACAGCGAGGTCTTCCGGCCGCCCTTCCTTGACCTCGGCACCCCAGACATCGTGGACATCAAGCCGGCCAACATGGAGGACCTCACGGAGGTGATCACCGCGTCCGAGTTCCACCCGCACCACTGCAACCTCTTCGTCTACAGCAGCAGCAAGGGCTCCCTGCGGCTCTGCGACATGCGTGCGGCCGCCCTGTGCGACAAGCACTCCAAGCGTAAGTGTCTGCCGGGGGTCGTGGAGGGGGCTGAGGGCTGCTGAGGGGTGGCAGTGGGCGGTTCCTGCGCTGCTTTTGCTCTGGCTGGGGAGGGGAGCCTGGCCCTGCCACCCGGGTTCCCCACACAGCCTGAAGTCGGCTGCTAGGAGGAGGGTCAGGAGATACGGAAAGGAAGGAGGCCCCCAACTCCCATGTCGCTTCCTCCTGGAAGCCTTCCCTGACTTACACACTGCATCAGGACGCTCGTCCTCTCCCCAGGGTCCCCAAAGCTTCTTCCCCTGTCCACTGAAGACCCTCCTTGGGCTCGTCTCCCGAACTTCTCAGAGGCAGGATGGATAAAGGTCACCTTCTGTCCCAGAGCCCACCTGGGGGCACCTGAGGAGGGCTGGGGTGGAGCAAGGTTTGCACAACAGCGATGACCTCCACAACCCTTGTTTCTGGACACTCCAGAGGAGGCTGCCGCTGCCCCGCTCTCCCTGTCTCATGGGATCTTCATGCGCTCTGAGGGAGCTACTGTATAGAAGGGGAAACTGAGGCCCCCCCAGTCTACGGTCCCCATTGTGTATTTGGCGGGGCTGGTCTGTGGCCCCCCAGTGCACCTTGCCACATGGTCCCCAGGGTGTGTGAGGGTGGGAGCAGGCAGCAGCTTCACCTTTCCGATCTGCCCCTACCTGTCCTCAGCACGAGGAATGAATGCCTGAGGGGGAAGGAATGAATGGTGAATGAATGAGTGAGGCCAGTTGGCCCCGGGGGGCTTCAGTGAAGTCTTGGAGCAGGCGGCAGATGCTCTTGAGTGATGGGTCACACTGGTCACCCGGCAGCCAGGTTCCCTCAGCCATGGGAACGGCACCATGGCATCCCCCAGGGCCCCAGGCTCAGGGTGCTGGAAGCCTGCAGTTCCCTCTCCCATCTTTGGCTGAGTTTGTCCCACGTCCCCTCCACCCCACTGTCCCCCCGGGTTTGTCTGCATACCGTGTCCCATGCATTCAGTAGCCACTGGTGCCGGCCCCGGGGCTGCGTCTGAGGCCAGCTGTGAGCCGGACAGTGAAGGTACCTGGCTTAGATGTCAGGGCCAGAGAGGGGCTCACTGGAGAGTTTTGTGGGTACCGACACTCTGAGGGGGGAGCCACGCAGGCCCCTGGGCGAGAATGTTCCAGAAGGAGGGACCTGGAAGGGCAAAGGCTCTGAGGAGGGAGCCGCCCCAGGGGGCTGCATGGCCAGACCAGGACAGGGAGTGGAATCCGAGGGATGCGGGCAGGCAGCCCAGGACACCACGTGGGTTCAAGGAGGACGAGTTATAAGTGAAGTGGAAGCAGGGCAGGCGGGAGGAGCTGGGTTTGTGCAGGAAGAGGGGGGCTGTGGGGAGGGAGCACACAGAGATAGAGGTGGCTCGGGGAGAGGGTGCGGGTTGGGAGGAAGGTGGCAGGTCCAGCTTTGCAGGGCTCATGGGTAGTCATTAGGAAGGCGCAGCCCCAGGCACTTTTCCGTTGGCATCCTGGGAACAGAGCAGGGCTGGACAGCCTGTGGGGGCCACGGGAAGAGGAAGGGCTGAGGGGGTCCCCCACAGCTCCGTGAGTGGGAGGCAAGCATGCAGGCAGGCTCCTGTGGGGCTGTTTCTGGAGACCCAGGGTGGCAGGCTGTGGGCACAGGGCGTGCGGGATCTCTGCAAGGATCCAGCAGGGGGACAGGGGCAAGGTTGGGTGTGCTGGTCGGTCTGCAGAGGCAGCTGTGGGAGTTACTGGCCGAGGTCCCCGGGTGAGTGTGGACAGAGCTGGCCCTGTAGCCTCAGCCCCGGACAGGATGTGTGTCATGTCCGCCATAATGTGCAGCCACATATATGCACCCCCACAGCCCGGAAGACCCCAGATTGTCCTCTCCCAGTGTTGTTGTTGTTGTTGTTGTTGTTGTTGTTAGGTGCCGTCAAGTCCGTATCCGACTCATAGCGACCCTCATAGGGTTTTCAATAGCTGACTGTCTCGGGATTGCCTTGGGAGTGGATTGCTAGGTCCTTCTCCCATTTTGGGGGGTAGTGGGAATTGAACTCAGGACCTTAGAGACTGCAGTACAGTGCTCTACCAACTGAGCTAAATCCTAGCCCTCTCCCAGCATGCAGGTTGGAAATTCAACACGGGTCTCATTGACCAATAGCAGGGTAGACGCCTCCCGTAGCCCCCGCAGAGGCAGCTTTCCTGGCCGTCCACTTCCTAGAAGCTGCCCACTGCTTGCCACGGCCCCTGACCCCTCCCTCCATCTGCAGAGGCCAGCAGTGACTGCCATACACCTGCTGACACGTGAGCCTCGGGTGAATCAGTCCCCAGGCTGCAGAGTGGGGTAAAAGGAACTCGATCTTCCATGGCTCAGCTCAAGGTTTGTTCGTACCTCGTCTCCCATGGCCATCGCAAGCATTAGCTTGAGGGCCTTGGCAGAGGCTGCCTCGTGGGCGTTGCCCTGAGGCTCCTGAAGGGCCGAGGTATGGAGGGAGTGGTCTTGGGCCTCGGGGAGTGCCATGGGCTTTGGACAGGGCCTGGCGATGCGGGGCCAGGTCTCCTCTGAGGAGTTCCTGACGCCTTGGGTCCGGCTGCCCAGACACTCGCCATCTTGAGCCTTTCTCAAGATGGACCCTCGGCCTCCCTCTCTGGCTTGTGAAGATCCTCGGATCCCATCGGGTCCAGCGGGGGATCCAGGGTGACCTCCCATCTCCAGGCCAGCTGATGCGCAGCCTCAACTCCATTTGCAACCTTAAACCCCCGGCTGTGCAGCCCAGTAGCTCACAGGCTCTGTGGATCAGGATCCCAGTGCTGCTGGGGTCTTCACTCTGCCCACACAGGGGCATTGCCGCCAGCCTCCTGGGCCCACTGCCACTCGTGACCCAGGCCACTCGTGCCGGGAGCTGGCCAGTGTTCAGCCCTGCCTCACAGTGCGCACATTAAGATGAGAAAGAGAGAAGAGTCAGGGCCCTGCCCCTGGGTCCAGAGAGGGCCCCGTGGAGGGAAACTGAGGCTTTATGGCACACGCTTCTTTATAGAGGCCAGTGTCCAGCAGAGCGTAGGATATTTCTGTCGATGTTGATGCCCCTATAGTGGGATATGGTTCAGCCACCTCAAACATCTTTTTAAATGTGTAATGACACGGGGACGTGATTATGTTAAAAGCCCCAGTGGGGAGGACAAAGAAGAGCAAGGACTATTTTACTCAAAAATCGGAGAGAAAATGCTGGAAAGGAACAGGGCAAGACGTGGTCCCCACCTGGTGGATTTGGAGATACTTGTTGGTGTTTTGTTTGCATTTTTACCAAATATTTTTATTGCAATGATAGTTGTTGTTAGGTGCCCTTGAGCCCGTATCTGACTCATCCAACTCATAGTGACCCTCGTAGGGTTTTCAATGGCTGTTTCAGGATTGCCTTGGGAGTGGATTGCCAGGTCCTTCTCCCATTTTTGCGGTGCTGAGAATTGAACTCGGGACCTCAGAGACTGCAGCGCAGCGCTCTAACAACTGAGCTGAATCCCAGCATTGCAATGATAGGGTTAAGCCTGTGGTCGGAAAAGACGTGTGTGCAAGAGGGTTTATTTGGGGAGAGTGGAGGCTCAGGTGCAGGCCAGTCTGCGCGGCTCCCATGGTTCAGATGAGGTTCTGCAGTGTGGGCGGAAGCCAGAGCCCCTTGGCCTTTGTATCCTGTGTCATCCGGGTCCCCAGGGGGGTGAGGGAGCCGCCCCCATCAGGGCCACCCTCACCAGTGCCTTGTGCATTTCCTGAGCCCAGGCATGCGTGGACGACACAGCCACGTGACTGCCATACACCTGCTGACACATGAGCCTCGGGTGAATCAGCCCCCAGGCTGCAGAGAGGGGAAAAGGAACTCAATCTTCCATGGCTCAGCTCAAGTTTCGCTAGTGCCTTGTCTCCCAGGGCAGCCACAGGCATTGGCTTGAGGGTCTTGGGACAGGCCACCTCCCGGGCATTGCCCTGAGGCTCCACAAAGCGTCTGCAGGGCTGAGCTGTGGAGGGAGTGGTCTTGGGTGTCATGGAGTGCCATGGGTTTTGGATGGGGCCTGGCGATATGGGGCCAGGTCTCGTCTGAGGAGTTCCTGGCGCCTTGTG
Source organism: Pedetes capensis (assembly GCA_007922755.1). Lineage (NCBI taxonomy): Eukaryota > Metazoa > Chordata > Mammalia > Rodentia > Pedetidae > Pedetes > Pedetes capensis. The sequence goes on along the minus strand of VMDO01009954.1, from coordinate 26,490 downwards.
TCTGGCTGCCCAGACACTCACCAGGGGGCTTCGGCCACATGTAGCTGTGCAGGCCCCTGCTCAGCCCAGCCACCCTGATCTGGAGACCGGGCTGAGGTGGCCTGCTGTTTGTTCTGGGTCTGTGTCTCTAGGTGACACTGGTCTATAAATTTCCTTTCCTCTGCTCCCTTTGTCCACTTTTATTAAGATTTTTCGGTTCTCCTGCAAGAAGCTGGGAGGTTCTTGCTTCCTTTTTCTGGAAGTGGTATGACATGCCCGCCCTTTAAAACAGTCTCCATAATGTCACACGTAAATCCATCTCGTGTCTTGTGAAGGGAGAGACTTAAAAAAAAAGAAAGATTCAACTTCTTTTTTCATTCGTGGTTTATGCAGGTTTTCTGCTGGGGTTAATCCTGTATTTTAAATTTTTCCAGAGTACTGTTTTTTCATTCTCAAACTCCCTACCCTGCATAGCGAATCAGTGTCCCGGAGTCCCCCTGCCCCCTCACTCCTGCAGTGTGGGGAGGGAACCTAGGGCTTCGTGCGTGCCAGGCAGCTGCTCCGCCGCTGAGCCACCCTCCAGCCCCCAGAGTCCCTAATCCCACGAAAAGCCTCCCTCACCAGTCCTAACGTGCCTGCACAGCTTGTTTTCCTTGTCTGATTTAATTTGCCATCAATACGTACTGAGTGGAGATACCCACCCTCCTGTGCCTCGTGGACACTGTGGTGGTCTTAGTTCTCATGAGAAATTAGGCAAAGCCCCCTGTTCCCAATCAGCAGGTGGTGTTGGTGTTTTTAATCAGCGCAAATGGTTGTTGTTCCTGCTAGTGTTTTAGAGAGGCAGGAATGAGACGCGGTTTTTTTTTTCCCTCCCGCTTGGATCCCGTTATCTATTTACTGCTTAAAAAACTCGGAGCAGCTGGTCGCCACACTCCAGAGGGGTGTGCTCACAGAATCATCTTCCTAATAGGATGAAACTGCTGTTTTCTGTTCGCTGAATGGCGAGCACTGGGGATCACAGTGGGTCTTCATTTCTGCTGTCGGACAGATGAGGAGACCGAGGGTCCGAGAAGTGGAGTAGCTCCCCAGACCTGTCCGTGCGAGGGCTGTGCGGGGGCCACGCAGACCGCCCTGTTATCCAGCCATAGTTTCTTCTCTCTCGGAAGCACTAGAAACCCCGGTCTTTGTCTGCTGCACGTTGTGACATGGTAACCATGGAAACGAGCATCCTGAGTCCTCAAAATAGACGGCTATTTCTGCTGCTGACAGCACAGTCTGCTGGAGGGCAGGGCTGGGCCCAGAGTGCAGGAGTTTCTTAGAATGGAAGTGATGATGACCCTGCCCCTCGGGAGACCCTGTGGTGTGCCCCACCTAGGCAGGACACTAGCTGTGGCTCACGTGGCCGAGCACTTAGACACCTGTGCTGCATGAGGTTGGCGTCATGGCCAGGCCCCTGAGGCACTGGGGCTGAAACCCTGTTGCTTGCCCATTGAGCAAGAAGCTGCCTGCGCCACTCCCTGGCTGCTGGAGCCCTGGGGAGGGCGCACTCCTCTCTCTGGCTGCGCACGAATATGTTTTGTACGGTTCCTGGGGTCACAGAGAGCCTTGCGTAGGAAATCCTTACAGAGAAGCAGGAGAGAGATTTCTGCACGCTCAGAGAGGCCAACTTTTACACAGAGTAACGAGGCAGGGGCAGGTGGGACTGGGCTCCACGTGGCCACGGCTCCAGGGGTTTTCTTTACACTCCGAGGGAGCGGATGGCAGTGATCACTGCAAATTGTCCTCAGTGGTTGGTTCAATTGGAGGGAAACCGGCGCCGCTGCTGATGCCCTGAGGAGGCACAGCCCCTGCCCCCAGCTCCCTCCTCCCCTCCTGCTGTGGGGACAGGAAGCCTGAGGCAGGCGTGGGGCTGCAGGTGACAGTTCCAGGCTAGGATTGGCCCTTTCCCTCCCCACCTCCCCTCACTTCTCGGGGTCTTTCTGCTCCACCCTCCACATGCCCTTGGGCAGCTCAGGCCTGGCAGTGTGTCCCCAGTGAGGGATGAGAGGACTCACCCCAGCGGACTCAGATCAGAGGGGCGGAGGGCTGGGCCCGCCTCCCCGCAGACACCAGGTCAGCGTCAGTTTTGCATTCAACCTCGTGCCAGGTTGAAGTTCCAAAACAGGACCCAGCCTATGGTAGGAGGCTCTGGGCTTCCTCCGACCCCGGCAGCCTCGCACCAGCAGGAGGGAGGGACGGGCGCTGCGCTGGGGCCCTAGAGTGGGCAGGTCAAGGGCAGAGGTGAGGGGCTCCAAGCCAACTGTCACCGAAGGCCCTTGGAGAGGCTGGTGAGGAAATTCCAGGCCGGGTGGTTACAGGCCTGTCTCTGTCTCTGTCTCTCTGTCTGTCTCTCTGTATCTCTCTATCTCTGTCTGTCTTTCTCTGTCTTTAACGTCTCTGTCTTACTCTATTTCTCTCTGTTTCTCTCTCTGTCTCTGTCTCTCTGCCTCTGATGTCTCTGTCTCTATTTCTCTCTCTGTGTGTGTCTCTGTCTCTCTGTCTTTAACCTCTCTGTCTTCCTCTATTTCTCTCTATCTCTGTTTCTCTCTGTCTCTGTCTCTGTCTCTGTCTCTCTGCCTCTGGTGTCTCTGTCTCCCTCTATTTCTCTCTACCTCTTTCTCTGTCTCTGTCTATCTCTGTCTCTCTGTCTCTCTCTGTATCTATCTCTGTCTCTGTCTCTGTCTCTAATGTCTCTGTCTCGCTCTATTTCTCTCTATCTTTGTTTCTCTGTCTCTCTCTGTCTCTGTCTCTCTGTCTTTGATGTCTCTCTCTTTCTTTCTGTCTCTGTCTCTGTCTCTAATGTCTCTGTCTCGCTCTATTTATCTCTATTTCTGTCTCTCTCTGTCTCTGTCTCTCTGCCTCTGATGTCTCTGTCTCACTCCATTTCTATCTCTTTCTCTGTCTCTGTCTCTCTGTCTCTCTCTGTATCTATCTCTGTCTGTCTCTGTCTTTAATGTCTGTCTCACTCTATTTCTCTCTATCTCTGTTTCTCTGTCTCTGTCTCTCTGTCTCTCTCTGTATCTCTCTGTCTCTGTCTCTAATGTCTCTGTCTTGCTCTATTTATCTCTATTTCTGTCTCTGTCTCTCTCTGTCTCTGTCCCTCTGTCTCTGGCGCCTCTGTCTCCCTCTCCCTGCCTCTTCCTTTTCCAATTTTCAGGGATGTCAAAGGGACAGAGGCAACATGGGAGTCTCTTCTGCCCTGTAAGCGATTTCCTTCCTGCCCCACACCTAGTGGCCTGGGGTGAATGAGGGGTGACGTGTCTGCTCCCCAGCCCTGGCCTCAGGTGCCAAACTGTCCCTGGCTGCAGGGGACACAACTCGCCGTTGCCAGCCCAGCGGCCTAAAGCCTTCTCCGGGTTCTCTGCTCACCTCCCAGCTGGGCTCTTGACCCACGCTGCAGGAAAGAACTTCAGGATGAGTCTGTGGGAAGTGGAATCAGATTTATTTTTTATTTATTTTTTAAGCAGTACTAGGGTTTGAACCCAGGCCCTCATGCATGCTAGCCAAGTGCTCTACCACTGAGCTGCAATCCAGCCCCACTCCCCCCACCCTTTTTTTAATCTTTTCATTGAGACAGGGTCTTGCTAAGTGACACAGGCTGCCGCGGGTCTGGAACTCATGATCCTCCTGCCTCAACCTCCCAAGTCGCTGGGATTACAGGCGACACCACAGTCCAGGGTGTCACCTGGTTTCATTACTGTCCCTGTGAGAATGTTGGCTTCGGGGAGCAGGAGCTTTGGGCTCCTCACTGCGCAGGACCTCTAACAAAGCATGGCACACAGTAGGCACTTAGCATGGGTCCGCTGATGGACTGAGTGCATGATAACTAGAGAGCGTCTGATGGGGACGTTGCGCAGGGTTCCCCACTCCCCAGCAGGGGGCGCTGGGAGACAGCGGAAGGCATCTTCCTCGGGATCGAGGGAAATTGGGAGTCCCAGGCACAGAGCGAAGGACTAGAGAGGCCTGGGAAGCAAGGCCAGATGCCTTGTAACAGGGTGGGAGGGCGGCTGCAGGGAGCTTCTAGGGAGCCTTGGCCGCCTCTCTGCTTTCCTATCTTGGGATCACAGTGCGGAGCAGACCCGCAGGCTGGGCTGCCGCTCCCTCGTGTGTGGTCAATGCTCATGCCGCAGACTGCCTGGGGAATGGCTGCCAACCCACCACCCTACATCTTCCCACGTGTCAGGGTTCAGCTCAGGCCTGGCAGAGGTCAGAGCCTTGTCCTGACACCAAGTGGGTATCGGGGACCCACTGGACCGGGTTGGTATAGTGGCTGGAGGTGCCAAAGAAAGACCTCGGGAGACTTTCTGAAGGAAACAGGAGAGGGAAAGTTTATTGGGTTACTCCCCAAGAGGGGTGCAACCAGCCAGCAGCCCCTGTCAAGTGCTCAAGTGCTAGCTCTAAGCCTGCAGCATAGAATGCTCCAGGCTCACTGGTGGAACAGCTCAGCCTTAAAGGCACAGCTACAAGCAGTTGGTGTTCCGCTGGGCTGGAGGTCTGGTGGTCTTGACTCTCGCAGCTCGCCTTCTCTGCCTCCCTCCTTCCCAAGGATGGGAGGAGTTGGGAGGCTCTTCGTGGCTTGCTTGTAGCCTTCGGTGCTTCGGAGCCCCTGGTCTTGACTCATAGGCTTGCTTGGAGATCTTCTGCTGGATTGGGGAGCGCTGGATCAAGGTGATGGGGTCCGTACAACAGTTGAGGGATGGTGAGAGATGAAAGGTGAAGGGGGTCCGGGAGCCCTGCTTATATAGGGTCCCAAAGTGGGGCATGTACTGGGGTTAGCCAATCAGGGCACATTCCTGACAGGTACAGCAGGTGAACTGTCATACCTGCCAGGTAGGGGCAGTTATTTAACTGAGATGCTAGGGGTAACCAATCAGAATTGAGGTAGTTGAGGCTGGTCAGGCTGGTCAGGGGCCATCTTTGCTCACTCGATGGGAGGGGGGATAAAGGAGTGAGCAGAATGTAGCCTGAGTGTCAGCCCCTCATGCTGGTTAGAGGGACCCTATGTATGGGGTGCTTTAAAAATCCCCAACACCCATGCAGCCCAGGGAGTTAAGGCCTGGCCCAGCTGCCCCAGCACTAAGGTTACATGGGATCTGACTGCCCACGAGTGTCCACTACACTACGAACAAAAATGGCTCACAGCCCTGGGACCAAGGCCAGGTAAGGCCAGAGCCACCAAAGCAGGCCTTAGAACCCACAACAGATTGAGTTCAGGTTCAGCTGCGGGTTCAATATGTCAAAATTAGAGGGTTTGGGCTCAGGTTAGACACTGTATGTAGATAGCAGGGCTTCAAATGGAACCTGGGCCTGAACCCTGAACTCATTCTTGCGCAAGCATTTAAAGTTTTTTTTCTGAGCCCAAACCCAGTGAAAAGTTGGGTTCAGGTTCAGCTTTTAATTTTTTTTATATTACTAGCTATTTAAAATTGGGAAAATACTGAAAAAATTAGTCATCTTTCTACACATAGGGTTAAAACGTTAAACCCAAATCCTCTAAGTTTTCACATATTGAACCCTCACCCAACCCTAAAGCCAATTTTTTGTGGGTTTGAACCTCTGATAAAAAGTGCCAGCCCAGGAGAGAGCAATGTCCAGCACATTCAAGAATGTCAAGACACCTTGCAACCCAGTATTCCGCATTGCCAGTAGGGGGCAGTAGAGGGAAGAGCAGACAGCGCGGTTCTGGTTCAAGCCCATTGCTTTCTTCTGGCTCTGAGATCTAGGCATGGATTTAGCCATCTGCCTCAGTTTTCCTGGCTATAAAATGGGAATAATGAAGGTGTCTTGATATTTTTATTGGGAAGTTAGATGAGGTCATACACAGGAATAACAGCACAGTATCTGATTCAATAACTGCTCAATAAATGCTCTTGCCACAGATGAAGCCTTCCAAGAACTGACTTTCTTCTCTGTGAGGGACGGGGTCTGTTTGGGCCCAGTGCCTCGTAGGTGTTTAGTTACAGGTTTGGTGACTGAATGGGCGACAGTACCACAGACCGCTGAGCCCAGAGTGGAAACCTAGTGGTCTGTCATTCCCACCCCGAGCAGGGGCAGCTGATGACAGCCATCGATTCTGTGTCTCCGCAGTCTTTGAAGAGCCCGAGGACCCCAGCAACCGCTCCTTCTTCTCAGAAATCATCTCCTCCGTGTCGGACGTGAAGTTCAGCCACAGCGGCCGCTACATGCTCACGCGGGATTACCTCACGGTCAAGGTCTGGGACCTGAACATGGAGGCGAGGCCCATAGAGACCTACCAGGTGGGCACCACAGTCCAAAAAACTCTGGGCCCCTCTGCAGGGCCTGAGACCCCTGAGTGACTCTTCCCCTGCGCTGGGAACCCATGAGGGGCCTCACGCGCCAGTGGGAGGCAAAGACGTGGAGGGTCTCGCTAAATTACACAGACTGCCTCTGGTCTCGAACTTGCGGTCCTCCTGCCTCCGCCTCTCCAGTCGTTGGGATTACAGGCGTGCACCACCACACCCAGCCCCCAGCCCCTTTTATTTGAAGCCCAGGCCACATCCGTGATGACAGGCGGGACCCTGAGCCTGGCGCTCACATCTGTCTTTCCCTGGAGCCGATGCTCTTCCTCCCCCTGCCACCAGGGGGCAGGAGCGGCAGTGCACAGGGGAGAATCAGCTTCTCTGCTTGGACCAGTGCAGCACCCAGCTACTGGGGCTGAGCACCGACACAGTGCAGGCGGGGAGGAGGGAACGGAGCACTTCAGGCCTGCCTGCTGGCCGATGGGCAGGCGCCATGGGTACCTCTGACTTGAGCCAGTGTCCTGTGTCCAAGTCAGTGCCAGCCCGGGGCCCAGGGAGAGGAGGGGCCTCGGCCTCCCTACCCAGGCAGACACAAACATGGCAACTCTAGAGATGGGGCCCTGGGCTGGGGCTCACTGGAGGAGGACATTGCCGTTGGGCTGGGAGGACCAGGCCTGGCCAAGAGGGAGCCTAGTGGCCCCCCAGCCTCCCTGTCTGCAGGCGGTAGTGCCCCCAGGTCCACTGTTTCCGTCTGCAGCACTGACCACCTTTAGTCTGTTCTCCAGGGGCGACCAGGTGGGGTGGGGCAACATTTATTTTAAGCAGCTGGTCCGTGGGATAGAAGAGGCTTGGCGAGCAAGAGTGTGCAGGGAAGGCAGGACCTGGGGCCAACGTGGGCAGAATTCCCTCCCTTCTCCTGGGAGGCCAGTCTGTGTCTTTGCGGGCCATCAACTGATCAGACCAAGCCCACCCACATGATGGGCCCCGCTTGCTATATTCAAAGTCCACTGATTTAAATGTCAGCCTCATCTACAGGATGTCCGCTCAGAAACATCCAGAATGCTCTCTGGCCAGCCACATTGGTGCATAAAATGAACCATCACAACAGCCCTCACATTTCCTGTGAATTGGCCTTTCTCCCTCTCAGGCTTCCTGTTGCCCGCCTTCCCCGCGGGGAGTCCATGTCATTCCTCTCTGCAGCCCTGTCCCCACAGGAGAGGCGGGCAGGCTGGGCTGCAGCCTGTGGGGGTGGGTCTTGGGCAGCTCCATTTATCCTGGGCCACCAGGGGATCCTGGGAAGGTCCTGTGTTCTGGGTATGGACTGTGTGTCTTTGGGCCAGTGACTTTACCTCTCTGAGCTTGGTGCCTGCCTGGGTCACGCCTGAGGGACCTGCATGCGTCCATCCTTCTCTCTGTGAGGGCCACCTGTGTGCATGGCCCCCAAGATTCATGTCTACACCCAGCGCTGGCCTGCGTCTAACCCTGGGGCTCTCTGCGTTTTAGGATGACAGACGGAGGCTCAGGGAGGTGAAGTCACTGGTCCACAGGCAGGGAGGTCTAGGGCCCTCAAGTTGAGGCTTGTCCCTCTGTCCCTCTAAATGCTGCCCCTGCTGCTATTCTGTCTGCCCACACCTCGAAGTCGGCCATGGCCCGTCCCACAGAGCGGGGCTGAGCCTCTGTGGCGCTCAGCTGCCACTCACCCTTCCCTCCTCTCGCCAGGTCCACGACTACCTGCGGAGCAAGCTCTGTTCCCTCTACGAGAGCGACTGTATCTTCGACAAGTTCGAATGTGCCTGGAACGGGAGCGACAGGTGAGCCCGCCTTGCCCCGGGGCGTCCGCCCTGCAGGCCTTAGCCAGCGGCCAGCGGGAGACCCACGGTGTCGACACACTTTGCTTTGTGGGGTCCTCATGCAGAACAGCCCCAGTGGGCAGTACTCTCACGCTCAAGCCCGAGGGCAGGAAGTGGGCCTTCCTTTCCTGTGACCGGTCCTAACGTCCACTCTGGGAACACAGTCAGTCCACAGTCAGCCAGGTGCCTCTGCTCCCCAGTCAGCAGGGGCGAGGGCCGGACCCCAGCGCTCAGGCTCCATGAGGCAGAAGGTGTTTGGCGCTTGGTCACTGTCCTCTGTCCTCACCCACGTGCCCTGAGATGGCCTCGGCCCTCATTGGTGTCCAGCCGTCAGTCCACCCAGCCCCTTGTTCCCAGCATCCCTGCTGTGGCCGCCCTTTGGTGGCTGCCCCCCTAGGCCCACTGGGGCTCGGTCGCACCTCCCAGCTGGGCCACCTTCCAGGCTGGCCGGGAGTCACCTCTGCAGCTGCCTCTCCCAGACATCCAGCCTTAGTGACGTCTGCCTTGGTTCCTGCCTATGGCTCAGCCGGGTCCAGTGTGCTCAGAAGCAGCCCATGCCGGGGTGGGGGGGGCCTCAGCCCTGCCCAGGGTTCCCCGCTCTGTGTGCACCCCACCGCCGCGGCCCACGGCAGCTTCAAAACCGCATCTCTGTCCGCACAATTTTGTGCTGTCCATGAGCTGCCATGCTGGCCCTCCAGGCTCAGACCCCACGAGGTCAGAACCTGCTTTCTGAGCTCCGAACTTGGGAGTTTTGAGTCTAGATGCGGAGAGGTGGCCTCTTGGCGCCTCTACTGCTGGGCACCTGCTAGCCTGCCGCCTGCATGTGGAGGAAGGTCTCTGGGTGGCAGGACAGACCTGGGAGGAGACCTCACTAGCCAGCATAGCCTCCCTGGCTGGCCGCCATATGGTGGGAGAGAAGTGGACTGAGCTGCAGCCTGGGTCTGGCGTTGGCCCTGTCTTGTGCCTGGGCAGGCTGGGCTCCCCTGAACTCTTGCGGGTGTTGGGTGCTGCCGGGGTGCCCAAGTGCGGCTATGCTACAGCTTGGTGGCTTTGGGTGCAGGGCTGGGGCTGGGAGAGGCCATTACAGGGGGAGAGCAGGAGGGAGCAGCTCTGGAGGAAGGGGGCACCCCTGGAGCTGCACTGACATCCTGAGGCCCCCATCCTTGGGCAGCCTTGAGCAAAGACTGGGACTGCGCAGCACACAGGTGACCCCCCTCCACTGCCCCCCGTCCACAGGCTGACGGACCCTGGGGAGGCAGGGCTCCTTAGAACTTCCAACCTCCAACCCCAACACATTTGGGGGCTCCCTGGGAAGGGGTCTCCGGGGTCCTGTTAGAATCACAGGCAAGGTACTCACTGCTGTGGACAGGTCACTCCTACCCAGGATCACTTGTGTTTTCGGGGTAAAATGCCCAAGGGTTGCCCACCACTGCCTGTCCTTCCTCCACATTGCCACCAGGGGGCGCCCGTGACCAGGCGATGGCTGCTGGGCCAAGGTGCTGGGGCTCAGCATCCCGCCTCCCACCTGCCACCTCCCACGGGTGTGCACCAGGTGGCACGTGGCAGGGAGCCTTCCTTCATTCACCGGGCGGCTCAGGACCTGGAGCAGAGGAGGCCTCGACTGTCCTGAGGCCCCAGGGCCGCCGCTGGGTTATATCCCAGCGACTGCCTTATCATTTCTTGCTCAGGGCTGCCTGTCTTGCACCAAAGGGGCCCCGAAATCTCAGGGGAGATGGTAGAAAAATGTAAGGGAGGACAGAGACCCCACAGGACAGGTGGCACTGAGGCAGACACGGGCCCCCTTTCCAGGGCGCGACGGCCCGCGGGCTCCGGGGTGCCCCCCATCTCTCCCTCTCTGTCCTCCCCGACTGACGCGTCTCCTGGTCCCGCAGCGTCATCATGACCGGGGCGTACAACAACTTCTTCCGCATGTTCGACCGCAACACCAAGCGGGACGTGACCCTCGAGGCCTCTCGCGAGAGCAGCAAGCCCCGGGCCGTGCTCAAGCCGCGGCGCGTGTGTGTGGGCGGCAAGCGCCGGCGCGACGACATCAGCGTGGACAGCTTGGACTTCACCAAGAAGATCCTGCACACGGCCTGGCACCCGGCCGAGAACATCATCGCCATCGCGGCCACCAACAACCTCTACATCTTCCAGGACAAGGTGAACTCGGACATGCACTAGCGCGCCGACGCGGCCTCCCCGCCAGCCTCGCCCCCAATGTCCCCTCCTACGCAGGGGGCGGTCAGAGGGACACGGGCTGCTTGGGCCTCCTCCATGTTGGCTTCCCTAGGCCGGAATCACCGTTGATGGAAGTTACCCGTTTATACAAAGGCGCAGAAGGACCCACAGATGTGGATCATGAAGCCTACTTGACCGGCGGGTCTCCGTTCAGGGTTCTTTCATCCACGGACCTCCCTGCCTCCCTCCGAGGCCTTTCCCACGTGAGGACTTTCTACGATTAATTTTTCACTCCAGCAGGTCCCTTCGGGGGAGCCGGAGATGCTCTGCAGTCAGGCTCCGGGGATGGAGAATGGAGCTCAAACAAGCTGCCTGGGGTTCTTGGGCTGTAAAGGGGGGCGTTGAGCCCCTCAGGCTGCAGGATGGGCCTCCAGCTTTTGGGCAGGGAACACACGCTGAGCTTTTGCGGGGTGGCTCCTCCCTCAGGTGTTGGCGCCTCTGTCTGTGTCCCCCATCCAGGCCGGCGGGGGGCCCTGAGAGGAAAGAGTGGGTCCCCCGGGTGCCTGTTGATCTCCCCCGCACTGTCCACCATGCATAAGCAACCGTCCTGCGCTGGGCTCAGTGCTCAGCCTATAGGGGCATCGCCGGATCCCTGCAGCCTTCCGCACCCCTTCCGTGTCTTCCCAGAGTGGACGCCGGCTCCTGCCCATGAGCTTCAGAGTCCTCAGGACCCTGAGGCGGGCGTCCCTTCATTTCCTCCATAAGCAAAGTGCTTGCTCAGTGCCAGGGCGAGAGGTGAAAGGTGACCAGTTACTCCCCCCACCCCTCCACATGAGGAAGCCGGCTGATGGAGGCAGCACCTGGAGGGGCGAGGGGCGGGCTGGGCTCCTGTGCAGGCTCCGCCAGGCTCTTTCCAGACCACCCCGGTGGCTCATCATAAATCAACATTCCAATGGAGGGTTCAGGAAGGGGACCGTCTCTCCATCTTGTGACGTGGGCTCGGCCTGGTGACGTCAGGGCTCAGCTCCCCGGGGCTCCACGCTTCACCCCGCATTGGCTCCTGCCGCTCCTTCTCCACACATGCAGAACTGCTTCCTGGACATTGCATGTGGTGACCAGGTTAGGATATCTTCTTTGCAGCCCCAGAGGACGCTCTTTCAGGAGGCCCCACCCCGGCCACGGCGAACGTGGTCTTTCCATATCACGAATCCTGCCGTCAAGACCAGACTCGCCCCGTGGCTTTGCTCACACAATGACAGGTCCACGAGGCTAGGCATTTTGATTCCTGAGAGCAGAGTGCAGAAGGGCCCCGCTGAAGCCAACTTCATTTCTTTAATTTTCACAACATGGCCCCTCACCCAGGAAATAGACACAGCCAAGAATTTTCTCAGCGGCTTACCGTCGACTTTTGTGTGTGTAAAAGCACAAGGCATACGTGCGCTCACTTCCAGCCATATGATCTTTACACAGAAACGGACCCACTGTTTTTTTCTTTGTTGTTTAAACCAACGTGAATGAAGAATGTTTGTTTCTGTATCACTGTAAAATCCAGGTGATCTGGACGGTATTATATGTACATACAGCCCTAATGAAATTTAACAATCAAAGGATCGGAGGATTTTTCCTCCCCTTTAAGGAGGTTCGAGAATGTGGTAAATTGTATAGAAATCTTCTTGAAGCCAAAATCCAGCTCTGAGGGCCTTACACAACTGCTGGGGTATTTGGCACAGCCCGCTTCCCTTGCGATTCAGATGTTAAGAGAGGAAACTTGCGTTTGAAGCTATAAGTCACCGTCACATCTGTAGGTTTAACTTCATCATCTTCAAAGTCCAGATCTTACTCTGTCTTCAGAAGTGGGAGTCTTCCATACAGTTCCTAGCTCTCCTTACTTCTGTTTTAGACTTTGGGTACCAAACCAAAAGGGGGGGATTCAAAGGAAAAGAGAGAAAAAGAAAGACAGAAAAAGATCTCTTGGGAAGCTATGTGTGTCTTTGGATCCCTGGAAAACAGCCGCGTCCAAAGCAGACCGCGAGTAATAAAACGTGTGCTGAGAGAAAGGTAAGGGGGGAGGGGCGACGCTAGGCACGGCGGGAGGACCAGAACCGGAGCCGCAGACTTCGCGTCCTTCCTCTGCCCGAGTTCTCCGGTCTCCTTGCACGTGGGGGCGTCCACACAGTCGTTGTGACGTTGTTGGGTTTGGGGTTGTTCTAGTCTGACTATCCCGTGAGGAGGAAGCGCGGTGGTGTCGGGGGCGGGGTGGTGACATCGTCAGGCCTGATCGTTTGGATTCTGTAACTCCGAGGTGCATTCTTTATTTCTTCGTGTCTCACAAATTACCCAACTGTTGGATAAAACTATAAATATGTTAATACCAGCTTTTTCCAATAAAATAACAAAAGTTACATCTACAAGAGGCTCCAGATTGCTGCCTGCGTTTCCTGAGGCTGACGCCGGAGGGGGCCCTCCAAGGCAATGTGGCAGGTGGGTGCGCCTGGGCTTCAGACTGTGCGGTCACAGGTGTGTGTCTTCTTCTTCTTTTTTTTTTTTTTTTTGGGTGGTCCTGGGGGTTGAACCCAGGGCCTCGCGCCTGCATGCTCTGCAAGTGCTGGACCACTGAGCTGCACCCCCAGCCCATTTTTTTCCTATTTGAGACAGGGTCTCGCTAAGTTACACAGACTGCCTCTGGTCTCGAACTTGCAATCCTCCTGCCTCTACCTCCCGAGCCGCTGGGATGACAGGTGTGCACCACTGCGCTTGGCTACAGGTGTATATCTTCTAAGGCACTGAGTCTGTGGTCCTTTGCGGGTAGCCCCACAGCCAACACGCCTGGCTACCTTCACTCAGATCACGTGGCCCCTCCTTCAGGTGGGAATTCCTCCCTGTCCTCCGCTTGTAGATGAGGGTGCTCAGAGAGGCCCAGAGACTTGCCCAAGGTTACACAGCACACAGGTAGGCAGCAAAGGTGAGATCTGGGTCGGTCGTGACAGCACCTGGCTCTCCTGAGGGCAGGCAGGTAGGACTCCCCCGGGCGTTCTGGCAGGACTCTGGGGCTGCAGCAGGCAGGAGAGGAGATGGGCGGGGCTCCTAACTGCCCATGCACCAGGGACCCAGGACTTGAACATGAGGTAGCTGGGGCTGCCCACGTGGATGGGGCCACGTCAGAACTGCAGGCAGGCCTGGGGGAGCAGTGTGCGGCTGCGCGAAGCAGTGCCCCAGTTCACCCTCCCCCAGCCTCTAGGAGGCCAGTCCATCAGGGCCCCCAAAACATAACTGGGTTCCTCCTCATCTCTCCCCAGCCCTACAAGCTCAGGCTCCTGACACCCACTGGGCTATGACCAGGTCTGGGTCTGCAAGGGCCCCTGGGGTCCTGCATGGGGCAGCCCCTCCACACCATGTCATTAGTATAGATAGGGGGCTCCTTCGTGCCTGGCGCTGTCCCAGAAGGTCTGTACCACCCCATCCAGCCACTAAAGTGCCCTATAAAGAGGATATTGTAACTGCTCCCCATTTTATGCATAAGGTGGGGATGCGCCCAAGGCCACATGTTTCGATGCTGGAGCCAGGATCTGCCCTGCCACCTGGACAGCATCAGGTCCTGCCTGTTCTGTTCTTACAGATGTCTGGCCACTGCCCAAGCTTTGGCCCTGCCTGGAGCTAACTGTGCCCTTTGGTCCCCTGAGAGCCTCCTGAGCTGCAAGTCTGAGCCTTGCTTCCGGCCCCAGCTCTGCAGCCCTTGCTCCCCTCACCCCCGTGCCCCTCATGGCATGGCACACACCCCCAGCGCTGGCACTGCCTGCCAGGAGGCCAGGAACCACCCTTCTTTCCTTGACAGGTCCCTGTGCCTCGCCCAGGCCCCGCCCTGACCAGGTTCCCGCAGCTCAATTGCTGAGCGAAGCCTGTTTGGACTAGGGTTTGGTTCTTATGCAGGAGCCCAGAGAATCCTGATAAACGGCACAGCCTGAATGCTAATTTCCCACCCTGCACTCAGCAGGGGCCACTAAGATGGTGGTAAGGAAGTGGAACACAGGCGCCCACAGGGGCAAAGAGAGCAGGAGGCGGGCGAGGGGCTTTAGAATTTGGAAGCAGGCAGTGGCGATGGCTTAGAGCCACAGCAGGGCCCAAGCCAGCAGTGAGGGCCATTGGTCCGCACCCCAGAACCCTACAGAGGCTCTGGGCCTTGGAGATGGGGTGCAGATGGAGCAAGCCCCACCTTCCTGAGAGCCTGCCTCGGTAGGCCCACCTGCCCTTCAGAAGGAGGGTTGGGACACTGGGGGTTGGGCAAGGTGGGGACTTGGGCCAGGGAGGAGCTGGAGGTGGGAGGCCAGCCCAGATCAGGTAACACCACGGCACCCACACCAGGGAGCAGATGCAAGGCTCCCGCATGGGGCCACCAGGCAGCCCAGGAGAAAAGAGCCAGCCTGCAGGATCCCCAAGGATCTGCTGGTCCAACACACCCCACTGGGAAGACGCCATTTCGGGAGCCTCTGTCCCTCCAACCCACACCGCTGCCTGCAGCGCTATACAGTGCTTTGTGCTGAGCGACCAGCAGATGAACAAGGGCCACCAGGCATGGGGGACAGCCCTACTGCGTGGGGGAATAAACATCTTTTTACACACGCACCTTCCATCTCCTCTTTTGCTGTGACAAAACCACCCCAAAACCGATTGTTTTTCAACACTAAGCATTTATATTTGTGTGTTGAGGCTGTGTTCTAAAGAGTGGCCTCACACGGGGAGCTGCTGGGCTGACGTCACGTGATGGCCACAAGGCTCCTGCACTTAAATCTGTTTGTGTCACATTTGCTGTTGTCCCATGGGCCAAAACAAGTCCTGTCGCCAAGGCCAGCATCAGTGTGAGAGGAGACTGCCTGAGGAGATGGACACATGGCAGAAGTTTTAAAAATTCCATCTACATGGATGCCATCTCTCAGGAAGCTACTGGAGGGTGCACTCCAGCAACGTGAGGGCATAAACCAGGGAAGAAGAAAGCACACTGAGGCAGGGACTCCCAGCTGTCCTCAGTATTGGACCTTTCCTTCTCTCCCAGAGGAAGGGTGGGGTCTGGACGTGTGGCCACTCACAGGAGCGGGCATTTTCCAGCCTCTCTTGCAGCCAGGAGTCTCAGGGGACAGATGGGGAGTGGAAATGAGACTAAACAGTCCAGACTGAAGAAGGAACATGGAAAGTTCCAGGATAGTGTATCTAACCGGAGTGGGAAAGCAGAACTAAAGCTCTTACCTTTCACTTTTAACAGATTGAGGAGAATTTTCTCTATTTCTGGCAAATAAATTAGTAATCAATTTAGGGGAAAACTAGACAAAAAGTTAGATCATTGTTAAACTAGAGTAAACAAAAAGTTACTAGAAGGAAAATATAATCTTAGTGCCTATGTAGTGCAGCTATGGATACTACTTACATGATGTAAAAGTGTACATGAAGAATATTGATCTAACAGGAACCTATGACATGATCATATTGGGAAGATGAGCGAGTGTAGGCAGAAGGTCAAAAGGAACACTTGAGAGCTAAGTATTTGTTTTCTGTGGTATCTGTGGATATTATCTCAATCTGGAAAATCACAAATAGTATATGAGTACTGTGCTATCCATTCAGGCTGCTATAACAAAACACCTTAGACTGCATAGTTTATGTTGTTGTTAGGTGTTGTACAGTTGGTATCCGACTCAGCAACCCTGTGTACAACAGGCAAAACACTATTGTCAGTGCTCCTCTGCCGTTCATAGGGTTTTCAATGGTGGATTGATTTTTTTGGGAGTGGGTTGCCAAGTCCGTCTCCTAAGCCTGCAGCCCCTGGTGTTCCCAGGTGGTCTCCCATCCAAGTACTAACCAGGCTGGACCCTGCTTAGCTTCGGAGATCTGACGGGATCGGACGCGACAGGGCTATGGCTTCAGGGGATAGTTTATAAGCAACAGAAACTTATTGCTCACCGTTCTAGAAGTTGGAATGTCTAAAATCAAGATGCCGGCAATTATGTGTCTGGTATGGGTCTGTTCCTTACAGATAGTACCTTCTATGTGTCCTCAAATGGCAGAAGGGATGAACAAGCTCCCTGGGGCCTCTCCCATGAGGACACTAATCCCATCATAAGAGTTCCACCCTCATGACCTGATTGCCTTCCGCAGACCATACCTCTTAATACCATTGCTCTAGGACTAGGTTTCAACATGGGAATTTGGGGGATGTAAACATTCAGACCACTGCAAACCTGTGATTGGGAAAGATGGAGGTAATCAGCTGATTAAACAGCTAAAAGGGTTGGAAACACTTGCCTCTGATGCATGGGAATGGAGAATGAGAGCGGGGATGAGAGAATGCTGTGGCTAAAACTTTAGACACAAGGATGTTTAATTTAATTTTAAAAAAAAGTATGTAGCCCTGATGGGTGGGGTGGGGACGTAAGAGAGGCTCTGGGGTCCCCAGATCCAGGCTGGCAGGGGGCTAAAGATGTGTCCACACTGGGGGGCTACAGGATGCCTGACGTGGGCCCCAGGGAGGGGATGGCATGCTGTGCTGACCTCCGTCCTGCAGCACAGGTGGCAATGGCAGGCATCAAGCCCTACTTCCTGATTCCCCAGGATTGGTGCATTCCAGCCAGGCCCAGCATGGCGGGGGAGGCGGGGAATCGATGAGTGATGCCCGAATGCACCAATGAGCCATGGACAGAGAGACTTGAAGAGTAAAGGAGCGAATGGTAGTGGGATGGACACTATTTCTCACCAATTCATAGTACTTTACGGTCCTGGGGAAGTCAGCGTGCCCAAGGCCCGCCCTGCGCGATAGTGACAACAGCAGTGACCACCGGTTGAGACTCACTAAGCGCCAGACATGTGTCACACACTTTGCACTCATTTTTCATCTTACAGGAAGCCGCTGGCAGGCACTGTCACCCCTCGCATTCTAGACATGAGGAGCCCCCCATGTCCATCAGCTTGCCGTGTGCTGTGGGGGCTTGCGTGCTGCTGTGATGCTGAAAGCTATGCCACCGGTATCTCAGATACCAGCAGGGCCATGCATGGCGGAAAGCTTTCAGCTGAGCTTCCAGACTAAGGTAGACTAGGGAGAAGGACCTGACAGCCCACTCTCAAAACAATTGGCCTTTGAAAACCCTATGAATAGCAGAGAAGCACTGTCACATATAGTACTGAAGAATGACCCCCCCAGGCTGGAATCCATTCAAGAAATGACTGTGGCAGGGTTGTCTCCTCAAAGTAGTTGTTGTTGTTGTTAGGTGCCATCAAGTTGGTATCTGACTCATAGCAACCCTCATAGGGTTTTCAATGGCTGACTGTTTCGGGATTGCCTTGGGAGTGGGTTGCCAGGCCCTTCTCCCATTTTTGCGGTGCTGGGAATTGAGCTCAACACCTCAGAGACTGTAGTGCAGCGCTCTACCAACTGAGCTAAATCACAGCCCCCCTCAAAGTAGAGTCAACCTTAATAATGGGAATGGAGTAAAGCACCTAGGACCTCCTTTTGCTCATGTGTCACAACTCAAAATGAGAAGAAACACAGTGGCTACAAAAATGGGCTCACACATAAAAAGATCATGTGTATGGCACAGTGGGCTGGGATTTAGCTCAGTGGGTAGAGCGCTGCACTGCAGTCTCTGAGGTCCCGAGTTCAATTCCCAGCACCGCAAAAATGGGAGAAGGACCTGGCAATCCACTCCCAAGGCAATCCCGAAACAGTCAGCCATTGAAAACCCTATGAGGGTCGCTATGAGTCGAATACCCACTCGACGGCACCTAACAACAACAACAATGGCACAGTGTCGGGGAGAGTTTTATTCTATTGTACATGGAGTTGCTGTAAGTCTGACCTGACTTAACAGCACCTAACAACAACAAAGCCTGCAGTAGTACCATTGTGGCATCTGATCCCATCAGATCTCAGAGCTCAGCAGGGTCAAGACTGGTTAGTACTTGGATGGGAGACCACCTAAGAACATGAGGTGCTGTAGGCTTGGGAGACGGACCCAGCAACCCACTCTCAAAAGATAATCAGCCATTGAAAACCTTATGAACAGCAAAGAAGCACTGCCAATAGTGTTTTGTCTGTTGTACGGTGGGTCACTATGAGTCGGGCATCAACTTGACGGCACCTAACGACAACAACAGGCTGGGATTTAGCTCAGTTGGTACAGTGCTGCGCTGCAGTCTCTGAAGTCCCGAGTTCAATTCCCAGCACCACAAAAATGGGAGAAGGACCTGGCAATCCACTCCCAAGGCAATCCCGAAACAGCCATTGAAAACCGTATCAGGGTTGCTATGAGTCGGATACCATCTCGATGGCACCTAACAACAACAACAACAAAGAGATGAGGAACTCGAGGTTCAGAGAGGTCCTGGGTCTTTGAGTCCCATGTGGTCCTAGTTTCTGGAGCTGGGCTCTGACCGCATTCTCCCTGACCCTAGCACCCCTGTTCTTTGTGTTCTGACACCCACCAGGCAAAGGGCGGTCAATGGCACACAGCCAGCAGAATCGAGGGAGACGTTGCTGTCTCTATTGATCCCTGGAAGGATTCCTTATTTCTGTGCTGCAGAAGTTGCTTCATGGTGGTCGCTGCCAGTCTGTGCTGGAAGAAATCACTACTGCTGAAATCCAAACAACCTCAGAAAGGGACACCTCCTTGATCTAAACGAGACGGAATGGCCTCCCAGACTTGAGAACACCTGGCAAGGGGGCCTGCGAATTGGAGCAGCTATGGGAACAGGCAGGGGAGAGGGCACCAAGCACAAGCAGTGGTAGCGGGAACTCCAGCCTTGTCTCTGGGTCTTATGCAGTTTCTCACTTCATCTTCCCCCAGTCCTGAGAGGCGAGTACTTTTATCCCCCTGTTGCCATAAGGAAATGAGGCTCAGAGACTCTGACAAACCTTCCAAAGTCACATTATCAGCGGCTGGTGGAGATGGGATTTAAGATGGTGTATTAGTCCACTTTCTGTTATTATGACAAAACATCTGAGGCTGGGGATTTTATATGGTAAAAAGGTTTATTCAGCTCACAGTTTTGGAGGCTGAAGGTCTCAGGCCAGTTGGCCCTGTTGGTTTGGCATTGGGTGAGGGCCCCTGGGATGTGTCACAGCATAGTGGAGGGGACTAGTACCACTCTTCAAAAGGCAGTGCCTTCAATGACTTCCTCACCGCCCGCCAGGACCCACTTCAGTGTCCCACCACCTCAACACCACCGCACCAGGGACCAAGCTTGGGGGATGTGCCACATCCAAACCATGGCTGGTGGTGTCCTGTCCCCTCTTCTACCCCACCACACAGGGTGATGGGGTACCAGACTGGGAGGACCAAAGGGGGCACTGGGGGCTGATGAGAACACACACAAGGTCCACGCAGGTGACACGTGTCACGTCTCTTTACTGTGGCTTACTTCCACCACGAGTGAAAATTGTTGCGGCCTCATGCAGACATTCTCCTCCCACCCTAAGCTTCATTAAGGCCACCTGAGCTGAGGCTGATGACAACATCTAGGAAAACGTGATTCTAATGGGGAAGAGGTGAGGGCCACACTTCTGGCCAGCGAAGCTGACAGCGCAGGATTGTGCAGACACTCTGAAGCTTCTAGGGGCTTTTAATGAGTAGAGGGAGGCCAGAGCAGGGGTGGATTTTGTATCAGTCTCCTGCTGCTGCATAACAAATTGTCCCCAAATTTAGCAGCTTAGAAGAACTACACCATTTGACACCTCCCAGTGTAAAGGGTCACTGAATGAACAGGACAGATGCCACCCTAGGTAGGACTCTCTTGGGAATGGAAAATTTTAGCTGCCTCTGTACTTATCACTTGCATAGCTTAGGTCAGGAATGCGGTTTGTTTATACCTTAAGTCATATGGTAATGTTAACTTTTAACTGCATCTGTACCAAACGCTTCATGCTTCCAATGTCAAATTGCCTAATGCACATTGCCTACGTAACCCATGTCAGGAACTTTGAGAAGCCACTAAATGTAAAACCTGCCCCACAAGACGTGGCTTTTGCCTTTATAAACTCCCCATAACCGTTCCTTGGGGCCATGGGTTTTAGAGAGACCTTAGTCCTCCGTGGCTGTGGCTTAATAAAGACTCCCTTTTAATTCACATTTTGGCTCCTTCATGGTGTGGTTTTGATCACTGGTGACACCACCAGCTTCTGAGGGTCAGGATCCAGGAGACCAGCTGGGCCCTGGCACAGCGTCTCTTAAGAGTTTGCAGGCAAGCTTCTGGCTGAGGCTGCATCTCCGAGAAGTCAGCAGGCAGTGAAATTTGTCTCGAAAACCCCTTGGGCAGCTGCTGGCTTGAGGTGACAGTCCCTTGCCATGAACTTGTATCCACAGGCCTGCTCATACACAACTGACTCATCTAGAGCCACTGGTCAGACTCTTCGTGGCATCCACCCCTCTGCCACATCCCCATGTTCACAGAGACTAACCTGGTGCACTGGGGAGGAGGAGAGGGGTAGGGGGAGACCCCTAGGCCACCACAGGGTCTTAGCAAGGCACAAGCCACTGCGCTTCTCTGCACCCAGGGTTCTCCACGTACAAAGCTGAGATGTTAGGTAGCTAGCGTAGGCATTAGCAGGCAATACGGAGGAAAAGGGGATTCAAAATGGCTGCTGCCATTCCGCCATGATGAGGTCATAAGCATCTCTGAGGACTTTGTTGTTGTTGTTGTTGTTAGGTGCCGTCGAGTCAGTATCCGACTCATAGTGCCCTCATAGGGTTTTCAATGGCTGACTGTTTCAGGATTGCCTTGGGAGTGGATTGCCAGGCCCTTCTCCCATTTTCGAGGTGCTGGGAATTGAACTCGGGACCTCAGAGACTGCAGCGCAGCGCTCTACCCACTGAGCTAAATCCCAGCCCACCTGAGGACTTTAGAAGGACATTTTCAAATGGGCCCCACACCCTACACAAGTCCTTGATCCACTTACAAAACAAAGACTCTAGGCCCACGTCACACGTCACACTAGGCGCCCAGGGCTGGATGCCCAAGGCTGATGTCACACTGGGAACGCCCTAGTTTGAGTAAAATTAGAGGGAACACGGGCCCACCCTCCTCCTCCTCCTCCTCCTCCTCCTCCTTCTCTTCCTCCTCTTCCTTCTCCTTTTCCTCCTCCTCCACTTCCCTCTCTCATTTCTCTTCCTTTCTCTCTGCTCCTCGCTTTTCTCTCCCCAGTATCCATGTGCACATCTCTGCCTTCTTCCTGGCCCGCCATCTTGTCTGTCTATCCAGCACACCTTTCCCTCTAAAAGCCTGTGTAACTCCTGTTCTCCGGCTTTTCCTATCTTCCCGTTGGAATAGCAACCTCTTCATGCCGTTTCACCCAGGGAATACAGGTTTTTCCAATTTCTTTTCCAGGTTTACCTAAGCTTCTCCAGGTGCCTCAGTTTCCCTCAGGTGTAATAGGTGTAATATCTTTAAAAGTATACTATCTTTTAATGCCTGCAGCCATAGCCCTGTGGCATCCGATCCCGTCAGATCTCGGAAGCTAAGCAGGGTCGGGCCTGGTTAGTACCTGGATGGGAGACCGCCTGGGAACAGCAGAAGCTGTAGGCTTGGGAGAAGGACCTGGCAACCCCCTCCCAAAAATCAATCTGCCATTGAAAACCCTATGAACAGAAGAGAAGCACTGACAATAGTGTTTCCCCTGTTGTACAGAGGGTCACTATGAGTCGGATACTGACTCCACGGCACCTAACAACAACATCTTTTAATATTCTCTACTATAACTTCTGTGTTGGGTATAAATTCTTTTACACGTCAAATACAAGGACTGGGGGTTTTTTCGGTTTTACGGCCGGCCTCATGCTTTGGACTGGTTGGCCAGCAGCTCCCAGACCTGCCAGCCAGAAGCTCCTGGGCCTGCCTTCCTGGTAACGGGGACAATATGGCCTGTAGAAAGCTTGGGAGCCTAAAGTGCGGTAACAGCCACAGAGCAGCCCCACAGCTCCGGCAATGTGGGCTGGGGGCTCTGCAGAACATTTGCCAGGCGTGGACCTCCTCTGCTGGGGCTGAGGTTCTGGGGGCCCTTCCAGCTTCTGCACAGGACAGGAGCAGGGCGTGGCCACCTCCTTGCTGGCCTCGTTCAGGGTGAGGGCCTCCATCTCAGCCCCAGATACACACTTAACTCCCCTGGGGGCTTCCATAGCCCAATGCCCAGGCCCTCTGGGGTGAGACTCAGCCTGGGAGGTTTGAAAACTTCCACGCAGTTGCACTGCCTCAAAGAAACAGGTTGTTCTGTCAGTGGAGAAGTGGAGGAAACTCAGGCTCTGGGGGAACCTCTGAGACGAGAGTGTCCGTCCCTGTCCCACACCCACGAAGAAAAGGCAGACACCAGAAAAAGGGTGAGATGGGCTTTTTATGGAGTGAGAAGATGCGCCCTGGAGAGACAAGGTGGGCACCCTGGGGGGACTGGGAGTCTTTGCTCACTGTTGTTGTTGTTGTTAGGTGCCATCAAGTCGGTATCCGATTCATAGCGACCCTATGTACAACAGGCAAAACTCTATTGTTAGTGTTTCTCTGCTATTCATAGGGTTTTCAACGGCTTATTGTCATTCTTATTTATTTAATTTTTAAATTTTTTATTTTTTTTTGCGGTTCTGGGGGTTGAACTCAGGGCCCCGCACTTGCACGCTCTCTAAGTGCTGGACCACTGAGCTGTGCCCCCAGCCCATTTTTTTTACTTTTTGAGACTGGGTCTCGCTAGGTTATGCAGACTGCCTCTGGTCTCGAACTTTCGATGGTCTCGAACTTTCGATCCTCCAGCCTCTGCTTCCCGAGCCGCTGGGATTACAGGTCATTGTAGTTTTTATTGAAGTGAGTGTAAAACTGTGCTTTTTCCTCGGTGACCCCTGCGTCTGGGGAAAAGTAGCAGCTCCGCCCTGTCGGGCCAGCTCAGGAGGAGATATTTAAACTTTCTTTGTTATTATTGGGTTAACTTTATAGTTAGCGAAGGGCTGTTCTGTGTGGCCTAAAATTCAGCCTGTGTTTGAGATAGGAAGAGCGAGCCGCATCTATTATTGTGAGTTTCCCTTTTAGCTTTGGGTCAACTAAAAGTTGTTCTGTGTGGCCTAAAACTCAAGGATGGGTTTGAGATAGAAATAAATAGCGAACTACAGTTGTTGCTATCAGTTTACCTTTCAGCTCTGTGGCCAGTTTAAAGCCACCCATGCCACTGGTTCAGGTCTAACCTTGTAATTATTTAAAAGTAGTGGAGAATTTTTGTCATTTAATGAAAAGTCTGCAACAATGGGCTTAAATATAAATAAGATCGTTTGCCTGGCACAGAATGGGCAAGTGTTTCGATCTGCTGTACGTAGGGCCGCTATGAGTCGGACTCGACTCGATGGCACCTAACAACAACAACAACAATGAAAAGTCAGGGCTGGTTTATCTTTAATTTAGCCATGGAAAGCCACTGCTGGAACATAAATTACAAGCACTTGGGCGGTTCTTTTATTCCAGCATTTGCAATCTGCTTCCCTTCCCAGTTTTCTCTCCGGCTACTCCAATTCCGTGAGTTAAACAGGCAGAAAATGACTGTTCTGGCTACATTCAAGAAAAGCAAATTATCTGGTTTGTAGGACTAAAGCCAAAAACAGCGAGTTGGGTCAGTTGATTTTCTCATTTCTGGAACGGGAGACAAGAGAACGTTTTTTTCTTGTAGTTTGCATTTTGTTTCGCCCGAACTACTTTTCAGAGTTCTGCTGCTGAAGTTCCACCACTTGATGAGCAGCTTTAAAAAGGTTCGCCTGCCTCCCGGGGTGGTCTCCTAGCAACGGAGAAGCTTTCAGAGCTTGAAATAATCGCACCGGCGGGGAGTGGTTCCTTGGAAATAGAGAGGTCCTTTTCAAAAACAAAGCAGCATTGTCTTCACCTGGGGGCTGTTACAAGGAGCACATCCCACGCAGCCGGATGACAGGAGGCGTCTGGGGAAGGGCTGGAAACGTGGGAAAGGCAACGGTATTCGGAGGAAGAAGTCAAAGCGTGAGGGCTCCGTGATCAAAGCTGTGCCTCCGCAAGTCCAAACGCGCACCACAGAAGCCTTCGGTTTGCCCTTGGATGGGACGTGGGTCCCAAGGCTTCCAGCAGCCTCTTCTCCCTCGTGGGTCCACTCGTGAGATCTGCCAGCAAACCCTGAGGACAGAGGGGGCTGTGCCCGCTTCACTCACCCCTTTCGATGGAGTGTGTCTATGTCTAGATTGGCGGAGCGAATCTATGTCTAGATTGCAGCTCCATCACATCCCCGTTTTAAAGATGAGGAAACAGGCCTGGGATGCTGGGGTCTGCCCGGGGCGCGGTTCTCCTGCAGACGCTCTCTCTGCACAAGGCCTGGCTGGTGGGCAAAGGCAGGTGGGCGGCGTGTGGTGGAATTCATGGGCCTGGCCTGGGCTACTAGGCCTCCAAAGGAGAACTCCCTGGGAGGAGCGGGTCCTGGGCAGGACCCCATTGTGGCTAGATAGACTTGGGTCCTGCCTGGTGGGGTGTCAGGCCACCCGCTGGAGAGAGGTTCTCAAGGAGTCAGCCCCCCCCCCACTCCA
The DNA here is from genome assembly GCA_007922755.1 of Pedetes capensis. Taxonomy (NCBI): domain Eukaryota; kingdom Metazoa; phylum Chordata; class Mammalia; order Rodentia; family Pedetidae; genus Pedetes; species Pedetes capensis. The sequence goes on along the minus strand of VMDO01009954.1, from coordinate 1,638 downwards.
CTTCCACATGTGACTGGCTGAGGGCAAGGACCAACGGGCTTTCCAGATGGCCCTGAGAGGTCTCAGGAATGCAGCCGGTGGTGGGTGGGGAGGCCTGGGGTTCTGGGGCCCTGTCATTGGCTCCATCCCATGCTGGGTCGCCCCTGTTGGTGGGGAGGGGGTGTCACCACTAAAGAGTCGGGCCTGCCTTTGTAAGACCCGATTCCCCAGGCTGGAGGATCGAGCCTTTCAGGGGAGTTCCCAGTGAGAGATGGAGGTCAGAGCCGTTGCAAAAGCACAGGATTTTATCGTCTGATGCGTCGGGGTCTGCCAAGCTCTATCGAACCCGAGACCCCAAAATGCAGAAGCGAGGGTCTTTTGTGCCCTTACAGGAGCAGAAGCGGCGGGTTAGCTGACGCGTACAATCCTAATTGGTTACATTAGTTAATTTTTGAACTGGTTGGCTCCGGCAATTAAAGAGGCGCGCGCAGGCACAAGGGAACTTGTTTCGAATTGATTGGTGGGAGGTTGGCCGGGTTGTCGGGGTGAGTACCGATTGGGCAAGTTTGGAGAAATTCAAAAAATACTTTCAGGGCAGGATTCTGGAAAGTTTCAACCTCTGGGTCCGGATGACCTATGGCCAGTACATTCTTGTAGTTTATCTGTTTATCTCGGAATTCCCTACCTAGTTCCTTTTCAGAGAACCAACCCCCGCCCCCCAGGTCAGGAAATTGAAACTTGAGCAGACTCAATTACACGGGTACTTTAAACAAGCATTGTAGGACTTCAAGTAAACAGTTTGAATTGTGAGTGAGCTCCAGGCATTCATAGGGAGGGGGAGGAGGAGGGGCCAGCGTCCGTCACCTTCAGAGCAGCAAGGCAGGGGGAGACCTGGGCCTTAGATTCTCTGGGACACCGCGGAGGGAGCTGGGAGTGGCCAGCAGAGTGGTCAGGAGCAGAGAGTGGGATGCTGGCCAGGCTCGTGACGGGGTCAGGGCCCAGGAGTGAGAATCACCACCCCCCAGGCGCCCCTTTCCCACGGCTGTTACTGCGGGCAGGTGGTGCTGGGTAGGGGACAGTGGTTCCTGTCCAGGCTCTGCCCCCTCCTAGCCCTGGGCAAATGGCTCACCCTGACCGCTCAGGAATCTCCACACCTAAAATGCAGGGGCAGGGCCTCCCCGAGGGCCAAATGACCAGCTGCCACACACTGCCAGGCCCCGTGTGGAGCTCAGAAATGAGATGGCTGGCGTGGGCTCCTGGCAGCAGCAGCCTTTGTCCCAAGCAATTGTGACCTTTGCAGACCCCTCGGGGCACCTGAGACCTGGCCAGGGAGGAGTCGGCTGACTCACAGTCAAGGACCAGAGGCTGTGGGGAGCCTCGGGACCCCCCCCCCTCCCTGCCGCACTGAGCCAGCCCCAAGGTCTGTCTCCAGAGCCAAAGGGCTGTGGCCAGCCAGGAAAGGAGACTTTTGCCATCCTCTCCCCCAAACCAGGGTTCCATGACTCCCCAGGACGGCTGTGAACCTGCCAGCACCCTCAGGACAGCAGGGTCCCAGCTACCTGCGGGACAAAGGGCAGATCCCTTAAGTGACCTCTGAGGCCACTGCAGCCACCCAGCCACACCCAAGCTTTTCACCCCTGGAGGCCTGGGGCCCTGGAC
>VMDO01009953.1:0-74269 GCA_007922755.1 Pedetes capensis | reverse complement strand
AGAAAAAGAGTTTTACTTTTAGAACATTCAATTGAGGATATGTAGAAAATATTTAGAGAGTTAAAGATTGAATAGCAAAGAACAAGTGGATACTTGATTCTTTTTATCAGTTTTTAGAATGAGTAGCTATTACTATATTCCAGTCAAATCCACATTTTGAAAATAGAAATTAAATGTGACTTTCAACACAATAGAATTTTATACAGGCTAGTTCTCATTTTGCAGATCAAGCTCAAATATTAAGTCTAATAGCAAAATACCATATATTTGACTGCAGTTAATGCTTTTTTTATGCATTGCAATCTATTCATATTTTTTTCTGAAAATTATCTCTATACTGTCTTATGTTATAAAATTAGCTCTTTTTAGAATAATTACATTTTAATTGTTAATATTTCTGAAAACTATATAATAACATTTAGGAATTTTGTTTTGTTTTGTTTTGCTTTGTTTGTGGTACTTGGGGGTTGAACCCAGGGCCTTGCACATACTTTGCAAGTGCTCAGCCGCTGGACTGTAACCTTAGCCTCTTTTTCATTTTTTATCTTGAGACAGGGTCTTGCTCAGTTACATACATTGCCTTTGGCTTCAAACTCAAGATCCTCCTGCTTCTGTCTCCCAAGTTGCTGGGATTATAGGCGTGTGCCACTGCACCTGACTAGGGGAATAATTTTAAACTTATTTTAAAAATGTTTTAAAATCGAAAGTAGAAGTTACATTTTTCAGTGATAAAATATATTTGCTATCAGATATTTCCCATAAGTTGGGTATACTTTAAGTAAGGTATGAAATTGGATAGGCAGTAAAACAAAATTAAACAGCTCAATTTTTTTCTGTAAATAATAAATGATGAGCTCTGAGGCACTTAAAGAAGGAGAAAGAATAAATTGAAAGCAGTTTTTAACTTCTTTATGGTTACATTTTAGTTTGTATTTTTACCTAAAATAATGAGAGATCCTGAAATGTCTATCACAATTTAATTTTATTTTTCTGTACTGGTTTAAACCTAGGGCTTTGTGCATGCTAGGCAAGTGCTCCACCACTGTGCTGTAGCTCCAGCCCCTTTAAAAATGTTTTTATTTTGTGGCAGAGTTTTACTAATTTACACAGGCTGCCTTTGGCCTCAAATTCATGATCTTCCTGCCTCAGCTTCCTGATAGATATGTGCCAGGGCACTCATCTAAAATCTTTGTACTTTAATTGAATGGGATTTTCGAGTGAGTTTATAATGCTACCTCTTTTTTTTCCCCTCAGTAGTGGGAGGTTGAGACCAGGGACTTATGCATGCTTTGCAAGCACTCTACCACTGAGCTCCACCCCCAGCGCATTTTTTACATTTTCTTTTTGAGAGAGGGTCTCACTAAGTTTCGAAGGCTGCCTCTTGCCTTGAACTTGCAAACCTCCTGCCTTTGCCTCCTAAGGTGCTGGGATTACAGGCATGAGCCACCATGCCCAGCTGACTACCTTTTAAAAAATTGGTGGATATCTTCTAAATTCATATAACTGAATACAAGGAAGTACAGAGCAATTGCCTGCTGTGAGTTAGGTTTTAATTTTGTTGCTGTTGACAGCCATTACTAACCATGTATAGATTTAATAAAGTATTCATTTGGAAAAGAATTTTAAAAGCTGGTTTACAAATTGGCCTTCTAGATGGTAGTATTCTAAATTCATTTTGGTAGTTTTTTATATTTTTATGAAAAGGATTTGCTAGTTTCAGGTTTATTCCTGATGGTATAAATTATTGTGATGTAAATTAATTTTTTGTTTGTACAAATAGAAGTTTGATTTTGTCTTTTTCTGCTAAAGTAAATAATAGTTTCTTTTTCTTTTCCTCCTCCACCACCTCCTCTTTTTTCTTATTTTTTTTTCTATTGGGTCATCAGTTTTAGTCTTTTTAAAAATTATTTTTGGAGGTTTTGATATATGATGGGCTTGGTGATATGATATTAATAGTAGCAACAAGAAATTCTAAAGTTTAGACTATCAGGTTTGATTCTTTACTATACTTCATCTCATAGTGCTAGAATTTTTAAATGCATTCTTGATGCTCATTTATGCTAGAACTTTAAATATAGGCTATTATGTTAATAGTTAAAATATTAATTTTAATAATTATAATTAAATATTGAAAGGATTCATTCAGGTATAAGAGCATGTACTTTGGAAAATGCATTTCTTCCTTCAGGGTTTTAGTACACTCAATACTCTCCCTTTCCAAAGTATGTTGTTGTTGTTGTTAGATGCCGTCAAGTCGGTATCTGACTCATAGCGACCCTCATAGGGTTTTCAATGGCTGACTGTTTCTGGATTGCCTTGGGAGTGAATTGCCAGGTCCTTCTCCCATTTTTGCAGTGCTGGGAATTGAACTCGGGACCTCAGAGACTGCAGCGCAGCGCTCTACCAACTGAGCTAAATCCCAGCCCTTCCAAAGTATAAGATTCTCTAATAGGAAGTCACTAAAACTCTTTATTGTTGTTGTTGTTATTGTTAGGTGCTATTGAGGAGGGACTGATTCATAGTGACCCTATGTACAACAGAATGAAATACTGCCCAATACTGTGCCACGCACACAATTTTTTATGTTTGAACCCATCATTGCAGCCACTGTGTTTCTCCTCACTTTGAATAACAGTCAGTTTATCAAGCAAGAATTTCTGTGACTGTTTTTTTTTTTTCCAGTCTTAGGAAGTCTAACGTAGGGACTCATACATATTAGGCAAGTGCTTCGCCACTGTGCTGCACCCCAACCCCTTTTATTTTTTATTTTCAGACAAGATCTTACTAAATTGTGTAGGCTGCCTCTGGCCTCAAACTCTTGTTCCTCTTGCCTTAGCCTCCTGAGCTGCTGGGAGTATAGGCATGTGCCATGGTGCCAGGCTCTGTGACTGATTTTTTTTTTGTAATATTTTAGTTCTTTAATACTTGAATACATATTTGTTGAACATGCTATAATTAGTGTAATTATTTTTTAATGCTGATTCTATGTTGCTAAGATTTTACATATTTTAAAAGTAAATTTTTGAGTAATTCGTCATATAGATAAATGCTATCAAGTACGTAGCTAATATTTGTTTTTTTTGCAGGTCAGTTTTTTTGTGGAAATAAATACTGTGATGAAAAAGAAGGCCTGAAGAGTTGGGAAGTTAATTTTGGTTATATTGAGCATGGTGAAAAGAGAAATGCACTTGTTAAATTAAGTAAGTTGATTTTAAGAAAGATAAAGTCAATTTCTTTTAAGCTCATCTTTAATTTAGAATTGAAAATATATAGCCTATTTAAAATTTAATTTAAAAATTAACGTATCTTCCTGGAAATGTTTTTTTCCCATAGAACTTCATAAAATCTCAAAGAATTTTTGAGCCTCAAATTTTTATGTTCTTAGCATTTTAGTGACTTTTTTTTTCAGTGAAGCAATTCTAATGTCAAATTTAAACTGGTAACTTGTAAAGTGAAGATCTCTTCCCATGAACTTGAGAATGTCACTGAGTTACTTGTTTAAGAGACAGAGAAGTGGGCTGGAGGCGCAGCTCAGTGTTCCAGCACTTGCAAAGCAAAGCATGCAGGCGCGAGGCCCTGAGTTCAACTCCCAGTACCACAAAAAAAAAAAAAAAAAAAAAAGAAGAGGCAGAGCATCAGAAAAGGCAATGTAAAATCTCACATTGGCTGATTATATAGCCATAATGTTTTGGTATGGAGAATAAATAAATTCACTCTTTAACAATCAATAAGGAAAAATTTGTTCTTGATCTCAGTCTTAAAAGCATAGGGATACATTCCAAAAGACAACAGTTTCCCATAATGTGCCTGGTTTAGAATCTGTCATTCCGTTATTTTTTAAAGTTAGCTGTCATGTGTTAGCTGCATCTCTCCCTCATCATGTTAATAGTCTTCAACTTTTCTCTGGGATGTAAATAAATGCACCTGCAGAGTTTTCTGCCCACTCTTAATAAAAGTCACCAATTTATCCACATGCCATTGGTATAGACTGGTTTCTAAGTTCCTCCTGGAAGTGCTTGTCAGAAAAAGTCAGCCTATATGGACTGAGATTAAGGCAAAAGAGAAGGCCATAATTATGAAATTGGTTGAAAAGCTCCTTTCCATTTGAAACTTCTCAGACCACTTCAGAGGAAATGACTATACACGAATTGTTTTATTATTATTATTATTATATATTATTACATTTATTATAGTATTAGAGATCTTTGATGTGAGACTTATTCATATTGCCTGTGGAACATAATTGACAACACTTTTTTTTAAAGTAATGTTAAAATATTTAATACTTACGTGGCAGGGAAGATACTATGATCACAAAGGTGGTTTTCCCATGACAAGTCTTGTCCATTGTACTTTGTATGGGCTGACCCCTACAATTTCCTTAAATGTGGGAAACTTGATTGCATAATTTGTGGTATTGTTGTTGGTAGATGTCGTTGAGTCGGGTCTGACTCACAGTGGCCTTAGGTCAACAACAAAACACTACCCAACACTGTGCCATGCACACAGTTTCCTTTTTTGTGTGTTTTTGTTTGATCCCATTGTCTCAGCCACTGAGTTTCTTCTTATTTTGAGTTGTGCCACAACAGCAAATGGAGGGCCCAGAGGCTTTACTCCATTCCTGTCTTTAAGGTCGACTCTACTTTGAGGAGGCAACTCTTCCCAAGTCGTCTTTTGAGTGCCTCTCAACCTGGAGGGCTCATTTTCTAGCATTATATTTGACAGTGCTTCTCTGCTATTCATAGAGTTTCAGTGGTTGATTGTTTTGGAAGTGGACTGACTGGGTCCTTCTCCTTAGTTTTTTGGTATATATTTTTTATCTATTTTTTATATTTTATACATGTTGTTGTTAGGTATCGTGGAGTCAGGTCCAACTCATAATAACCCTATGTACAACAAAACAAAACACTCCCTGGCATTGTGCCATGTCCAGCACTGTGTTAGTGCTTCTCTGCTATTCATAGAGTTTTCAATGGCTAATTGTTTTGGGATTGTTTCAGGAGTAGGCTGCCATGTCCTTCTCCCATTTTTGCGGGGCTGGGGATAGAACCCAGGGCCTCAGAGAGCTCAGAACAAGAACTATTCCAACTGAGCTAAACCTCAGCCCCTATTTGTGTGTGTGTGTGTGTGTGCGTGTGTAATTTGTGGTATATATATGTGGTTTTCACTTCCTCAAGCATTTTAGTACCATTTTATTATATATATTTGTATTTTTTAAGGTGGTGGTGGTCAGATTGTCTTCCTCAGATTATGTGTTTCTCCTCTTATAGTAAAGAAATATAAAGAAAATGAGAATTTATGATATTAAAAGAGCAATGTAGTTACTCAAATTCAACAATTCAATGGTCTTTTTTTTTTCTTTTTAAGGGTTATGCCAAGAATGTTCCTTTAAATTAAATTTTCATCACAGGTAATATTGTCTTTTAAAATGCTGTTTTTTGCCATTTTTTAATGTTTAGTAATCTTGACCATACTTATTTACATGCACTGAATGTCTAAACGTGGACTTACGAAGTTGATGGTTGAAATGGCTGATTGTATAGAAAACTAGGCATTACAGTGTGACCAAATACAGCAGGGAATAGGAAGTTCCCTGTGCCCTGTTCTAGCTAAGCAATTTTAAATATGAAGATCTGCAGTACGTGAGGTGGTAGATGGATGTTTAAGAGTTCTTAGTTTGGGTGGGAGCCCTTGTGCATGCCTATAATTACAGGGACTGGGGAGGCTGAGGCAGTAGGATTGTGAGTTCGAGGCCAGAGGTAGTCTGCACAATTTACTGAGACCTTGTCTCAAAATAAAAAATATAAAAAAGTAATTGAGATGTAGTTCAGTGGTAGAGTACCTAGTGCTTGTGCTTGGATTCAACCCCCAATAATGCAAAAAAAAAAAAAAAAAAAAAGATTTTTGGTTTGGAGCCAGTGTCCAGACACCATAATACTCTTAGAAACTATGTTGTAAAATAGTCTTTGTAAAGGGATACTTGTGACTCATTTAACTTGTAACCAGTATTGTGGGGTCAAAATAGACTCTAGAATTTAAATATCCCTATTTTTTAAAATTCCTAATTGACCCATGAATATGTTGTTCTTTGTGTTGCTAGAATACTTACCTGCCCTCAGGTAAGTGCTTTGTGGGTTGCATATGACCCCATGACATCAATTACTTCTTGTTGTTGTTGTTGTTACGTGCCATCGAGTTGGCAACCGACTCATAGCGACCCTATGTACAACAGGGGCAACACTTTGTCAGTGCTTCTCTGCTATACCTAGGGTTTTCAATGGCGAATTGATTTTTGGGAGTGGGTTGTGGGGTCCGTCTCCCAAGCCTACAGCACCTGGTGTTCCCAGGCAGTCTCCCATCCAAGTACTAACCAGGCCCGACCCTGCTTAGCTTCTGAGCTGATGGGATCGGATGCCACAGTTCTGTGGCTGCAGGCACCAATTACTTAGGGTATTTTTTTTATTAGTGTTACTATTTGCCTATGTCATTTACATGACCAACAAAAGACCACAAATGTAACTGAAAACATAGTCTGTGCTCAATATTTGTTTGTAAGGTTTATTCCAGTACAAATCTTTTATATAATAAGTGCAGAGACTAAGTACTTACCCAAGGACTAAAATATTGTTTCTGTTTTCTATAAGTAGTTGATTTTGCATGTCATTTCCCAGTATTTTATGATTGATCTTATAAAAATTATTGATTTCATAATTTTTAGGATCTGTACATTATAAAACAAAAATATAATTTTTGTTATGTTAATTTTAGTTTGATTTTATTATAGTTTTAAAAACCAATTTGAATTTTGTAAGAGCCTTAGAAATTCCTTAATTAAAAAAATTATTGTTATATGAATAAATGTTATATTGTTAGGTGCCATCAAGTTGCATCCGACTCATAGCGAACAACCCTTATGGGGTTTTCAATGGCAGATTGTGTCGGGATTACCTTGGGAGTGGATTGCCACGTCCTTCTCCCATTTTTGTGGTGCTGGGAATTGAACTTGGGACCTCAGAGAGGCAGAGCAGTGCTCTACCAACTGAGCTAAATCCCAGCCCTTAAATGTTATATTGTTGTTGTTGTTAGGTGCCGTCGAGTTGGTATCCGACTCATAGCAACTGTCATAGGATTTTCAATGGCTGACTGTTTCGGGATTGCCTTGGGAGTGGATTGCCAGGCCCTTCTTCCATTTTTGGGGTGCTGGGAATTGAACTCCGGACCTCAGAGACTGCAGTGCAGCGCTCTACCCACTGAACTAAATCCCAGCCCTAAATGTTATATTGTTGTTAGGTGCCATCGAGTCATGCCCGACTCATAGTGACCCTCACAGGGTTTTCAATGGCAGATTGTTTTTGGGGTTGCCTTGGGAATGGGTTGCCACGTCCTTCTCCCATTTTTACGGTGCTGGGAATCGAACTGGGACCTCAGAGAAAATGTTAAATTAGTAGCTTTTAAAAGTAACTTAATTCATATAACAACATAATTAAACTTTAAATGTCTTAAATAATAATAGATCTTTTTGTTTCAGTGTATTGGATGACCCTCCTAACATATCCATCACTAAATTTGATGATTTCGATTAAGGATCTTAAACAGTGTTTTAACTGGAATTTGTCATTGTTACCAAGGATTTATACTAATTTCAAATGTTAAAATCAGGCTTGTATTGAATGGGTTCAATTGTATCTGCCGTATTAAGTCAGTGGGAGTACAAGTGGCCTGCACTGTGCAATATATATAATTGGCTTATTTATTTATTTATTTGAGACGCAGTCTTGTTATATAGCTCAGGCTGGCCTGGAACTTGCTATGTAGCCCAGGCTGCGCTGGAACTCAGATCCTTCTGTGTCAGTCTCCCAAGTGCTTGGATTACGGGTGTGTAACGCCATGCCTGGCAAAACAATCACTGGCTTTGAAATCAGACCTGAGTATTCCTTTCAGCTATTCAATATACTAGGTTTCTTGGGCAAGCTGCTTAACCTCAGTAAGACTCAATTTTATCATCTGTAAAAATGGGGGTACTGAGAGAAGTAATGAGGAGTAAATGAAAGTTCATGTAGAGTGCTTGCCACAGTGGCTAGCATATGATAAATTAAGGATGGTCTGTGGCATTGAGGAGGTTCAGACAAAATCTGTGTGACTTGCCATTGTTGTAGCAGTCAGGGTTTGTGTCCTGAATAACAGGTGGAAGTCTGACAGTGAGATTCTGCAACTTGATCAAATTTATTCATAGGCACCTTAATTATAAGTCAGCTTTATTATCATTATCAGGGTCTTTTTTTGTTTTGTTTTGTTTTTGAGACAGTGTCTCGCTATATAGTCTATACTAGCCTTGAACTTGTGGTCCTCCTTCTTCAGGCTCTTGAATACTGGGATTACATTCTTGTTCCACAACCCTGGCCTAAAATCAGCTTGATTATAAGTGTGCTTACCTAGTGTTTTAGCTGTTAAAATACATATGAATTAATAATTTTTTAAGAATTAAAATTAGCAGGATGTTTCTGTTACTTAAACAGCCTAAACCTGTATTTCTTCTTTCCATCAGTGACACTGATAAAAAACTAGAGATGTTTTTTGACCTTCACTTTTGAGCTTCATTTCAAAATTGAAATGATTTTGGTGAAAGAGAAAATATGATTACTGCTGTAAATAGTATTACAGCATTTGGTAGGTGCCTTAATTTGGAAGTTCTGTTAAGTAAAGTTTTTGAAAGTATCTCCTTTGTGTCTGTATTCTTTTTATGGGTCCAAGGTTCAGTATTATCACCTTTTCCTATTTAGTTTCTTTTCTTAATCAATTAAAATTAATTGCTTGCCAACCATAGTAGTACTAGTGAGCTTGTAAACCTGGCCTAGAAGAGAAAAAGCACAGCAATAAGAGGATAAATATTAAATTATTTACAGTTGACATATGGGTCAACAATAAGCCCCTTCTGTCTACATTCCTTTATACTTTATTATAGTCCTTTATTTTTAAGGATTTTCTATTTATTACTGTTTAGAGTTGTTATAGCAGTTCTTTTTGCTTGTATCTTTTCAGTGGGCTCACAGGTCTGAATTACATGGAGGGAAATAAGACTTGTTTTTGTAATTTTCTTTTAACTGGCTAAATGATAGGATATAGAAAAAAGGAATTGAGTAAAATTGATTTGTATTTACTAATGTTGTATATAGAACTTATAAAAATAATTGTATTAGAGTATTTGATTCATTATCTTACAGAATTGTCTTAATATATTAACCTAAAATATTTACATAAACACTGTGGCATCTGATCCCACCACATCTCAGAAGCTAAGCAGGGTTGGACCTGGTTAGTGCTTGGGTGGGAGGCCACCTGGGAATGCCAGGTGCTGTAGGCTTGGGAGAAGGACCCGGCAACTCCCTCCCAAAAATCAATCCGCCATTGAAAACCCTATGAACAGCATTAATGTTTCACCTGTTGTATGTAGGGTCACTATGAGTCGGACACCGACTCAATGGCACTTAACAGTAACAGCGTGTCAATTACACTCATAAAGAAGTACATTGACTGATTTGATTTTTTTTATTCATTGATTTTTATTTTTTGTAAAACCTATTGAGAAAGTTAACTTTAATTTCATATTACTTAACATAAAGGAGAAAAGAAATCAAGTCAAAAAAAAGAAAGGCTAAAACCAAAAAAGATTGTGAAGAATCATCACCTAAAAAATCCAGATTGTCTTCTGCAGAAGAGGCCTCCAAGAAAAAGGATAAAGGTAAAAGAAAATTAAAATACAGTATCTACTCACATTTCTAAATATAAAATGCAATCTGTCATATCATAAATGTAGGATTTAATTGGTGATCACTTTTAGAATTTTGTTTTATAGTAGCTGAATGGAAAGTGATTGAGAATTTAGAATGAATTTATAGTGACTTACAGGAATTTTAAGAACAGAGTTAGTTTTGATTCATTTTTTGGCAGATGGTATAATATATAATATCCTGGCTTTCTCCCAGACTTTTTGCCTTGAACAAAGCACTGAACTTCTTGAGCTAACTTTTCTCACATAGGTTGGGGTAACATAAGTACCTGCCATACCTGTCTAGTTTATTGTGGAGAATCAAATAAGAATGTGAAGGCTCTTTGAACACCATAAAACAGTTGTATAGTCTGTAATTCAGTATAAAACTAGTGCTAGCCAGGCGTGGTGGCATACAGCTATAATCCCAGTGACTTGGGAGATGGACTTGGGAGGAGGATTGCAAGTTCGAGACCAGAGGCAGTCTGTGTAATTTAGTGAGACCCTGTCTCAAAAAGTAAAAAAAAAAAAATGGACTGGGGATGCAGCTTAGTGGTCTGGCACTTGCAAAGCATGCACAAACGAGACCCTGGGTTCAACCCCCGATACCACACACACAAAAACAAAGCAAAACAAAACAAAAAAACCTATAGTGCTATCATTCTTACTGCAATGATTTGTATGGTTTTCATTTTCCACTAGTTTATGAACTTTTTGAAATGAAAGATTAATTTGTATCTGTATCCTCAGAACCTAGGATGGTTTGGTGCACATATACTTAGTAAATAATTATCAAATTCAAGTTTGTCAGTCAACAGGTTACATTTTCCTCACCAGTCCTTTAAATCTGGAGCCTCAGTTACTTCATAAGTAAAATTGTTGTTGTTAGGTGCCGTCGAGTCAGTGCCCGACTCATAGCGACCCTATGTACAACAGGTGAAACACTATTATCAGTGCTTCTCTGCCATTTATAGGGTTATCAATGGCTGATTGTTTTTGGGAGTGGGTTTCTGGGTCCTTCTTCCACGCCTACAGCACCTGGTGTTCCCAGGCAGTCTGTCATCCAAGTACTAACCAGGCCCAACCCTGCTTAGCTTTCAACATGGGTCACCACAGTGGGTATGGCTGCAGGCCATATGTAAAATAGTCCTGATAATAGTACCTACCTCAGAGGCTGAACTGAGATAATTCCTTAATCATAGTACTTGGAATGTAATTAGCTATTATGAAGGTTACTTATAGTTGTTTTTTCAGTGCATAATAGAGTCAAATTGGCTGTAATTTATAGTGAATCAGACTTAAAAGTAGGTCTGTAATGCTAGATTGAATTAGATTTAACCCAATGTTAATACAGTATTTAGACAGAAGAGGGCTCCCTTGCTCCAGCTATGGATATCATTAGATAAGTTGCATTCATATATGCATTTTTTTCTTCTTGCTTGTCATGATATATTCATTATGTTCATGGAGTTAAAATAGTCAAGTATCACTAAGTTTTAGACTTGGTAAAACTGGTAAATGGTGAGTAGAAAATATTCTGTTGTTCATTGAGAGTTGTCATTTGAAGCTGAATGCCCTTTCATCTCTATCTTAATAATTTCCCAACTCTAAAGTAAATTTTAACTAGTAAATGGGAAAGTAACATTGCATTTTAAAAATTTTATTTATTCTGATATGCTAATAAAATATTCAATGTACCATTTTAGAATTTTGTTGGATTCAGTATTGCATTATATATTGTGTGTTCAAATCATAACTATGATACCATGTTAATCACTGCATATTCCAAATTAAAGAATTATTCATCTCTACTTTAGCCAGACCCACCTTAATTTGGTGCATACATGAATAGTAAATAAATACCTAGCATCCCTGCTGCATCTGAACTGTTAATACTCCTCAAATCAACTTAAGTGTCTTGGTTTTGTTCCCATCTTTCTGTCCTTTCCTCAACTTCATTTGCCAAATGTTCCTCCTTAGCCTTACCTTTAGGTGTTAGAGTTCATCAGGCCTCTTACCTACAGCGCTCTCTCTCTCTCTCTCTCTCTCTCTCTCTCTCTCTCCAAGTATAATACCATCTACTCCCATAGCTTCATATTGTCATCACAAAAAATGTTAAATAAGTAAATGGATGGGTGTACAACTGGATGCTAGAGGGCAGAATGAATGGAGAGTGAGAAAAAATAAGACAGACACATCAGTAGTTTTGTGCTTTGGCAGATAAGGGCAGAACAAGATACTTGGCAGGCTATCATGGCAGAATGTTAAAGATCTTACTCCTTTCATCATCTCTCTTTTCTCCAAGACAACCTCATCCTTCAGGTTTCAGCTTAGCTCTGTTCCCTGGAAAAGCCCTTCCTGATCCCCTTCACCCTACTTCTCCAAACTACATTAGATCCCTAGTGCACATTCAGTAGCACTCAGGACTTCCTTAGAAATACATAGAACTATTGAAATCATTTATTTTATGTGAGAGGGCTTATTTAATTCATTATCTCTGATTCTTATCACAGTGTTTCCTCCAAATGGGCATTTAATAAATGTTAGGTGAGTGAGTGAACTGGTGAATTCAGCCAGTTTCTCAGAGTAGAAGGAGCCTCAGAGATCAGTCCTAGGATCATGATTGAAAGGATATTCTGTAGTTCTGCTTTTCAAAATAAGTTGTTATTTTGTTAGGTGCCACTGAGTTGAGCCTGACTCATAGCAACCTTCATAGGGTTTTCAAGGGCTGATTGTTTCAGGATTGCTTCTGGGATGGATTGCTGTGTTCTTCTGCCATTTTTGTGGTGCTGGGGATTGAAACTGGGTCCTCAGAGAGTGCCAGCAGTATTACCATCACTTGAGAAAACTTGTTAGAAACACACAGTCTCATACCTCTTTCAGATCTATTGATGATTCATACAGCACGACTCTCTGTCATGTGGTGGTTCTGCTTTTGCTTCAGCACCTGCAGGAAAAAGGAACCATCCAAAATAATCCTTTACATTTTCAAGTGGTTGTAATTGCTAGCAGGTTTTTTATAACATTTTGCCCAAACCTACAGCATCTTCCCTTTGGTTCTTATTATGTCCTTCAGCCTCCAGAGTCAGCCTAACTTTTTTACCTCTCAACCTTTTGGTACTTGGAAGCAGGTACCATGTTCCCCATATTAGAGGATAACAGGGAAGAATCTATTTCTTGTGCTTTTATCCTGTAGTTCCTAAACCCTCTTTGGCTTTCAAGGGGGTTTAAACTTTGGCTTTTGAGAATTCCTATCCAGGTATTTGGATGAATCATTACTCTCCATCTATTACCTTTCCTTTTTCCTTTATTAGTCTTCAGAAACTTTCCCCCTGAAGTCTTTTTTTTTTTTTTTTTTTTTGGTGTGTGTGGTACTGGGGGTTGATCCCGGGGCCTCATGCCTGCATGCTTTGTAAGTGCTGGACCACTGAGCTACACCCCCAGCCCTTTTATTTTTTTCCTTACTTTCTGAGACAGGGTCTCGCAAAGTTACACAGACTTCCTCTGGTCTCGAACTTGCAATCCTCCTGGCCCTGCCTCCCAAGATGCTGGGATTACAGGCGTGCGCCACCACACCCAGTTCCCCCTGAAGTCTTATTGCAGGAAGCTCTGTATAGTGGTAATTTTTAAAAATTCTACTAATAGATCTTTGGTGCTTTATCTCTGTTTCCCTCAATAACCATTGCAATGTTGAAAATTCTTGTTTTATGACAAAATTATATCTTATTATCAGCTACAAATGACTTAGAAAAGGTAACATTCTGACCTGTACATGACTTTGTAAAAAATATTGGGGAAAATGAATATTTATTTGTAAACTGTTTTCAGATGTTGAATATCTCCACAAGTAAAAGAAATGATTAGTAACATTGCAATCTATGAGTTATTTTTTTTAGCAATATGGGGTGTTTTTTTAATAGGCTTTCATTTTTTTAAGTTTTATGCTAATTCTTCCAGCCTATACAAAAGCATAAGATATGATCCCTGCCTAAAATGACCCAACATTTTAATTGGGAAGATAAGACTAAAGACTGAAAGATTAGAAAATAGTGAAATTCTTATCTATAATATAGTACAAGAAACCCAGAATGGGAAGAATTATGATTTTACCTATAACTATCATAACACTCCAAGATGATACTTAATAAAACAATGCTATTTCCTTTTCAGGACATTCGTCCTCAAAAAAATCAGAGGATTCTGTAAATAGTAAGTATCAAGCATTTCTTCATTAAATAAAAATATATAAATTCAAAGCACTTGCAGTTTGGGTTTTTTGTGAATTGTATCTTGCTTTGATGTGAATTATTATTTTTTGTACCATAGGAAAAGAGGGGCTGGGATTTAGCTCAGTTGGTAGAGTGCTGCTCTGCAGTCTCTGAGGTCCTGAGTTCGCTTCCCAGTACTGCAAAAAATGGGAGAAGGACGTGGCAACCCACTCCCAAGGCAATCCCGAAATAATCTGCCAGTGAAAACCCTATGAGGGTCGCTAGAGTTGGACATGACTTGACGGCACCCAACAACAACAACATAGGAAAAGAATCGTAGAATACCAAAAGTGAATGTTTATTCTCTACGAACAACTAAAAATTTAAGTATAGAGCATTTCATTTTTTCAGTAAATACAGTTGATACACATTTCAATTTCATACTATTAAAGCATGAATGAAGAGAAATAGAGGGTGAGGTTGAAATGGAAAAGGAATGAGGAGGCTAAGATCTAAGAAAAGTTGCTTATATTGTGGGCGTCTGAGTGATCATCTGGTGATTTTGAATCATCACATGCAGTGTGTGGTTTGTGCATGGAAAGGAGAATGGTGCCAACTGGTTGGTGCTGATTAGCATAATAATTCATCCCATGATTTTCACCAACTTGGATTAAAACAGATTTATCTCACTGGATATTTGCTGCAAATACTGTATTTTCCCTGAAACATTCCAAAAAGTATTCACAATGACTTATAAAAAATCTTGTTGTTGTTGTCAGGAGCTGTCGAGTCAGTTACAACTCATGGTGACCTTGCATACCACAGTACGAAACAATCCCCAACACTGTGCCATGCCTGGTACTATGTCAGAGCGTCTCTGCTATTCATAGGGTTTTAATGGCTGATTGTTTCGGGAGTGGGTTGCCAGGCCTTTCTCCTATTGTTGTGATGCTGGGGATTGAACCCAGGGCCTCAGAGAGTGCAGAGCAGCACTCTACCAACTGAGAAAAATCAGAATAGTGGAAAATAAGGTAGAATTACAATGTAAAGCTACAGGTAAAATTGATGCAGACAAATACATACCAAAAAGTTTTGTATAACTACAAAAGTAGATTACAGATTTGTCACTGTTCTTCCCAACAGCAAATCAAGTAGTAAAATCACCTGTAGAATGATTAATAATACCCAAATATAATAAAGAGAACTTAAGTGTTTAGCTTGTTCCTGCGAGTGTTGTTGTTGTTGTTGTCATTTTTACTGTGATAAAGAAGGATCTTTATTTTTATTTTTTATATTTTTTATGTATTTATTACTTTTGAGACAGGATCTCCCTGTGCAGCCTAAGCCAACCTTGCACTCACAATCATCCTACCTCAGCTCCCAGATTGCTGGAATTACAGGTATGCATCAGCATGCACAGCTAGGGAGCATCCATTTGTTATGAGTTACAGTCACTGTGCTATAAATTAGATGTCCTGAGAGCCATAGAATTTAAGCAAATTGTCCAAATAGTTAATGGCAGAGCTAGGCTTAAACACAAGTTTATAATTCTGATACCTTGTATACCCTTTTACTTGTACTATCAATAACAGTTTATTGGTAGATCAAATGTAGGTTTGTTCTTTATACCCTAATTTTTACACATACATTATGTAGATTATATATAATCTGTGTCTCAATTCTGTTAGTAAAATGAATCTAAAGAGACCTACTTTGTTGAATTATTATCAGAATCAAGTGAGAAACATACATATAAAATATGTGCCTGACACAAAGCAAGTCTTTAATAACTTGTAGCTCTATTGTTGATATGTCACTGAAAAAAAATCAGACAGACATTAAATAGGTTCTGTCTTTTGTTCTCTGGAATCAATCAGATCAAAAGTTAAGTCTGTAAAAATCTGACCTGTCCATTTGGTATCATGATTTTTGGAGACATTTGCCATTTCTTCACTAGAGTGAATTTTTAGGTTATCATATCCATGAAAACCAAGATGGTAGAACTGCATTCATTATTTAAAGCACTTGGGGAAATTGTATGTAGTTTTAGGACCCATATGATAGAGGAAACACTGAAGACTTGAAGCAGATCAAGAACAAAACAACCAGCATGTTAAAAGAATTGAAATTGTGTTGTGGGAAGAATGTTGGCTGAACTGCAGATGTTTCTCTTGGAGAAAGTGAAGGGATACAGCTGGGCATGGTGGCGCATGCCTGTAATCCCAGGGGCTCGGGAGGCAGAGGCAGGAGGATTGCAAGTTTGGGACCAGAGGCAGTCTGCATAATTTAGCGAGACCCTGTCTCCAAAAGTTAAAAAAAAAAAAAATTGGGCTGAGGGCGCAGCTCAGTGGTCTAGCACTTGCAAAGCATGCAGGTGCAAGGCCCTGTTCAACCTCTAGTACCACCAAAAAAAAAAAAAAGAGAAAATGAAGGGATGAGAAAGGAGGTGGACATGGAAACTGTAGATATTTGGAGGCTGCCTCTATGTAGAGGGCTTATTTTTGATGATTTTGGTTCACAGAACTAGAGTCTATAGATAAAAATTGCCTGAAAACATATTTTTGCCTCACGTGAAGGAAAATTTGTGGCTTAGAACTGTCGGACAAAAGGAGTGGAAGAAATGGGCTATCTCAGGAAGAAGTGTGTTCAAGCACAGATTTAGTAGCCACTTGTTGGGGGTATTGCAATGAGAGTTGTTTTGGATAAGGGTTAGATTACAAGACCTCCAAGTTCCCCTTCCAACTCTGAGAGTCAGTGACTTAACTTCTGATCACCACTTGCTGATAATCACTGTAAATATTTGATGGTTGTGTTCTAAGAGAATCATTTTGTATTGACCATTCTTCTTGTTATTTCCTTAGTAATACCCCTCCCAACTCTGGCAGGTTGTAACAGTCATACCAATGGTTTTTAGTGACTATCATCCTCAGGGAACCAGGATGTTTTAGATTTACAGGGTTGTTAGGGACCTTAAAGGTCATTTAGACCAGTCTTGTAGAGTTGATTCTTTTTTTTTCTTATTATTGGAAATTTTTAATGTACACCTTAATGTGATTCATTCTGACATGCTTTTCATTGTGACATTTCCATATATGCATTTTGTTGTACATTATTCATGTGGGTTCCCCCTTACCCTCTTGTGCTCTTCCTGCCCCCCTCCCACCCCCCATCAAAGACTTCTCTTCCATTTACTTGTCTTTTTATGATAATATTTTTCTATATATCCTTGGGTTCTAGTTCTATTTAAGATAGAAGAAACTTTTTCTATAGTAAACTTTCTTTTTACCTTGTCAGAACTATTACATTTTCCTAGACCATCTATAATAATACCATTCTTAGCTTTTTTTTTCTTTTATGATGATCTGACCTTTGTATAGGATTTTATCCTTATAATTTTGATTCAGCTCCAACATATGAGTGAGAACATTTGGTGTTTCTCTTTCTGAGCTTGGGTTCGTTCACTTAAAATAATTTTCTTCAATTCCATCCATTTTGCTGCGAATGGCCTTATTTCATTTTTTTGATTGCTGAGTAGTATTCCATCATGTATATGTACCATAGTTTCTTTATCCATTCTTCTGTTGAAGGGCACTTTGGTTGATTCCATATCCTTGCTATTGTGAAAAGTGCAGCATTGAACATGGAGATGCAGGTGTCTCTGTGGTGTCATGACACATCTCCCTTTGGGTGAATTCCCAATAGTGTTACAGCTGAGTCATACGGTAGATCTATTTTTAGTTTTTTAAGATACCTCCATGTTGGGGTTTTAGCTCTAGCCCGGCTAAGATTAGGACCAAACCCTCAGCATAACAAATGGCCGGTGTCATGAAAGAAGGACCTCGGGAGACCTTCTGGTGGTAAAACAAGGGTAGGTAAGGTTTATTAGGGTGCTCCCCTGATGGAGAGCAAGGAGCAAGCAGCCCCTATAGAGCAGAACTCTATACCCTTTAAGTGCTGGCTCTAGGCCTGCAGCATGGAATACTGTAGGCTAAGTGCTGGTACAGCTTAGCCTTAAAGGCACAGCCACAGCCACTGGTGTTCCGTGGAGGTCTGATGGTCTTGACTCTCGCGGCTCGCCTTCTTTACCTTCCTCCTTCCCAAGGATGGGAGGAATTGGGAGGCTCTTCGTGGCTTGCTAGAATCCTTCAGCTCTTCGGGGCCCCTGGGCTTGATCTCGCCGGCTTGCTAGAAGGTCTTGCTGGAGTAGGGAGCACTGGTCCAGGTGATGAGGTTCAGGAGATGGTCAGAGAGGTGAGGATCATTGGGTCTTCAAAGGATGATCATGGGGTCCAGGAGCCCTACTTTTATAGGGTCCTGGAGGGGTCACATGGTGGGATTCAGCCAATCAGAGCACACAGCTGACAGGTACTGCGGATAAACTGACATACCTGCCAGGTGGGGACAGTTATTACCTGAAAATACTGAGGGGAGCCAATCAAAATTACGGTGGTTAGGGCAGGTCAGGCTGGCCAGGGGCCATCTTTGCTCACTCGATGGGAAGGGCTGGTTTGAGTGAGTGAGATGAGCCCTGGGGTCAACTAGGGGTCAGCCCCTCAGGCTGTTATGAGGGACCCTAGTTGAAAAATATAATTTTAAAAATCCCCAATATCTCCCCCTTTTTTCTAATTAAAAAAAAGAAAAAAGAAGGGAGGACCAGTGACCTCCTCTTTGATTGGCTTCCTCATGACTGGCTGCTTAGGGGTTACAGAAACAAATCATTAACAATAACAAAACATTATTAAAACTAACACAACAGTAACTAACAAAATTATACAATAACTATTTACAAAAGTATTTACAGGGATCCAGGGTACATATTGTTACATTTAGACAGTTGTTTCCATGTTTACATTTTGTGAGATTAACTACACCATAGTTCGTACCACAGCATCTTGTGTTCTTACTTTTGCTCGTCTGATTATGCAATACATGGTGATAATAATTCCAATTACAATGATTATAGAAACAATGATTAAAATATTCAAAGGATTAAGAAAGAAATTCCGAGCGAATGATGTCATTGATTGTATCTTATTGACTAAACCTACTAATACATCTTCCCCTTTGATTGTCGGCATGGTCTGGTTTTTCATAATTAAGATCTCTTTATGCAGGTCCTGGATAAGGGCAGATGCGTTCCCTATCCCTGTGATGTGCTGTCTCAAGACTGACCAATTGTGCCACGCCTCATTGTATACGGCAGGTGTCACACAAAAACTGATGGAGTTCCAGTCGCAGTGGAGCTGGAGCCATTGTTGAATCCCTGACAGCTGGTCTCCGATCAAGATAATGGCTTGGTGCAACTCATTAATTTGTTCTTGTAGTGATTGATCTATGCTATGTTGGCCAGACCATAACTTAACGGATTCCACATGCCAGGATTCAATATAGTTCTTGGTTTGTACCGATTATTGAAGTGCAACTCCACTCACAGCGGCCAGCGCTGTGACACCTATGATGCCGATGATAGTGGCAGTGAGAGTGGTGGCTATAAACCTCTTGGATCTTTTTAAGATTTCCACAGTGGTTGGACCAATTTACAGCTCCACCAACAATGTAAGAGTGTTCCCTTTTCTCTGCAACCTCGCCAGCATTTGTTGTTATTTGTTTTATTGATCTTGGCCATTCTTACTGGTGCAAGGTGAAAGCTCAGAGTTGTTTTAATTTGCCTTTCCCTAATGGCTAGGGATATTGAGCATTTTTTCTTGTGTTGTAGAGTTGATTCTTTAGGGCTATTTGGCCACTTTTTCAGTGGATACTCCTCAAGAGGGAGTCACAACATTCTATACTGATTTTTTTGTTGTTGTTTCATGTTAGTAAAATTCGATTGTCTGGTATGAGAAAAATCGGTGTAGGAATGCTGATATGTGTGAAGTACTCTTGGAAGGGAACAAGAGAGCAGGTAGTGGTAAGGCTTTTGAAATTAGCTCCATGCTTTTAAAGGCCTTCTGGTTTTGTTCTCTGACATCTTAACAGAGTAATAGCACAGTGATAACTTTATTATGCCTAATTGGTTTTTCTGAGCTTTATCATTTTGAATTTTCATAAAAATAAAAGTTGAGGGCCTTTATTCTTTCTTCTCACATTGTCAGTGGCCCACCAGCAGTTCTGGTGGTGGCTGTCATTGAGCAGGAATCTTCTTCCCTAGACTTTATAATTTCACCATCATTTGTATGTAGATCATTAGACAACACGCCCCCTGCCACCCTTTGCTCTTTTTGTTAAAATTGATACCACATCAGATTCAGTTAGGACCAAAGTTCAGGCTTACACATTGATTCAAGGATCAAAGTCGAACAGGTAAAAGGCTACAACCACCATGGCAAATCAATGCTATTTTATTTTAGTGTTGTGCTGAACTAAGGGACATTCTGTACTGACAGGCCAAATTTTAAAGTGTCAGTCCAATATTAACTCCCATAAGGAAATTATTCCTTGCAATGTATTCCTTGCCATTTCTTTTTCTTAGTCATACAAAAGACATGCAAGTTGAGATTTTTGTAAACAGCATATTTGTATTAGGACCAGTACTTCAAGAACTGAGCCTACTACAAAAGACCAGCTGGTTAAACTGTGAAAAAATATTTGCCACACATTTTGTAAAATGAGTGTTTATTATATTAATAAGAAGAAGCCTGTTTCAGGGAAGAAACAGGCATTCTCAGACATTGTCCATAGTGAAACCTCTGCAACCCTTTTCCTTGAGGAAAATCTAATAATATAGATCAGTTTAAAGCACATATTCTATGACTAGCAATGCTGCTTTTAGGAATTTGATCGTTTATTTACATATACATATGCATACATATACATATACATATACACACACACAAACACACATGCACACACACATACATACACATACAAAGAAGCACACTGTACAGCAACAAAAGAAAACAACCAGGTTGGGATGTGGTTCAGTTGTAGATTGATTGTTTCGAATGTGTGAGGCCCTGGGTTCAAGGGGATGAAAACAGCTTAAATCATGGCAGTCCACTCCCGAAGCAATCCTGAAGCAATCAGCCTTTGAAAACCCTATGAGGGTCGTTACGGGTCACACCTGACTCTGTGGTGTAACAACAACAAACAGGAATTAAGGATTAATTAAGTGAATACTATGTTGTTGTTGTTGTTAGGTGCCGTCGATATCTGACTCATAGCAACCCTCATAGGGTTTTCAATGGCTGGCTGTTTCGGGATTGCCTTGGGAGTAGATTGCCAGGCCCTTCTTCCATTTTTGCGATGCTGGGAATTAAACTCGGGACCTCAGAGACTGCAGCGCAGCGCTCTACCAGCTGAGCTAACTCCCAGCCCTGAATACTATACAACTGTTTTAAAAAAACCCTTAATATATCTATATGTGTTGCCAGGGAAAAATGCCCGTGCTATATCAAAACTTTTTAAAGTTACAGAGACTATGGAGAGCAAAGTCCAATTCATACTTAAAGGTACTCTGTGTATATATATTAGGTACAGGACAAATAAACTTAAAGAGTGATTATATTACCTGCAAACCTGGGATACTTTTTCTTTTCACTTTAAACATTAACAGATTGCTTGTATTGTAGACAGTGAGCACATATTACTTTTAAAATCAATAAAAATAATAAAGATACTTCCATTTAAAAAATATGACACAATGGACATGTTTCAAATGAATTGCCTTGTATTTGTCAACTAAAAATTATTAAATACCAAATAATGTATTGTCCAACAGTGAAAGTATATTCTATAAAGTGGTTATATTAGTAAATAATTCCTCTCCAATAATGACCATTAATCTAAAATTAAAGAACTGCTCTCAAGGTACTGGTCCTAATAATTATGCTGTCTGCTAAAACCTTAACTTACATGTCTTTTATATGACAAAAAAAAAAAAACTGGAAGAAGAAACTAAATCCATTGCTACCTAACTCAGTGTAACTTAGAGAAGTTTTTCATGAGACAGTAAATCTTTGCCCTTTTTGCTGAGACTCTGGTATTTCTCATATTATTTATTTTAAAAAATAACTTATTGTATCTGGAAGAGTAAATCAAATTTCCAGAGATCATAAAAGTTGAAGCTAAATTGCAGTTAAATACAAAGTTAATTTAATTGCTTTGGTGAGTGGTTCAAGATGTGTTTTAAATATAATGCATTTCAATTTTTTTTCTTTTCAATGACTAGGAAGCACTGATGAGGAAGAAAGTACTTCAGAATCTGAGCTTTGGAAGGGTCCACTACCAGAGACAGATGAGAAATCACAGTAAGTGCTGATATTAATAGACAATGCATTCCTGTTTAATTAGTTTAGATCAGGCTATGATCAGAGCCATTCTTGATAACAGTAAAAAAAAAAATAATAATATCATAAATGTCTTAAGGCCAAGGACTACTAGCTTGGTATGATAAAAGTTTATTACCAACCATTGTTTGTGGCCATCAATAGCCAATGTGTCTGGCTTCCTCCTGGTGAATATACCTTTCATAAGCTCACTTTAATAGATAACCCTCTAGGTCTTGCTTGAGTTCCTTCGAGAGGGCTGTTTCCTAGCTTCCAGGGCAGTTTGCCCCATAATGTTGTGATTCTCACAAACCCACACTAAAGATTTATACAGGTGTAGAAATGTCCTTGGCAGTACCCATATTAGCCCCCTAAAGACAGGTAACTCAGCATTTGTTGTTCTCTGCTGTGATTTGGAAGAGAAAATACTAGGTATGGACTAGAATGTTATCAGCTCTTGTTATATACTAAGATGTTCACCACTTGAACTTTATCTGTTAAAGGGATAAAATACATAACACATAGAGTTTATTTTACAGATTAAATTAAAGAAGGTAAAGTACATAGTACTATACCTACAGATGAATATAGTAAATACTCAATAAGTTTTAGTCCCATTTTTTTAGTCCCTAGGTGTTTTGGTTCATAATAGAAAGATACCTATTAAATCAATTATAATTTATTAATTTTAACTGATTATAAAACATTTTGCTAATTATGTGATACATTCTCAGTATAATAGAATTCAGGTATGTTAGAAAGAGGTTTTTAAGCAAGATTACTTTTTTCTGTGACCTTAACCTTTTTTTTCCAGCTAAATAAAGAATTTTCTAAAAGGGTGGTTATTACAGATTGTTTTAAAAGCTATTATTTTAAATAAAATATTGCTGTCCAGTTTAAACTAAACTACCAAACATTTATTGAGCACTTCCCCTTGAAGATCTTTATACATGAGACTGATAGAAGAGGTCATAGATTCAGTTCACCATTTTAGGTAATAAAAATACATGAGTAAATCCTATGAAAAAAGGTTTTCATGATAGAACACTCTTTATGTATTCAATTCTTTTGACCTTATCAACTACTGAGCATTTAAGTGCACAGAGAGATTGTGCCAATTTCATATATGTAAGTTCTTACCCCAGTTTTTAAAATCCTAGTACATTTTGCTGTCATGGTAGCAAAAAGGTAGTGGAGAATACCAAACTGCACATAATTCCTTGGTCATATGTATTTGATTCTGTAATTTTTTTCTTTAAATTTGAACAAGTTCTGATGGCTTTATGTATTTTCAACTAATTAAAACCAAATGATGAAGTCCTGTTGTGAAATACTGACCTAAGAGAATCCACTCTAAAGAGATTGGTAGGCTAATTTTTATTATTCATCTTTCTTCCCAGAAGAAGAAAAACTATGGTGTATTCATTTAATCTTTACAACTCTATGAGGGAATTTAAATTATCTTTAAATTATCTTTATTTTACAGGTAAGGACACAGCTAATAAGTGTCAGAGCTAGAACTTAACACTATCTGACTTAAAAGCCTGTGCTGGTTCCACTGTCTCAGGCTGGCTCCTAGCATTAGCATTTATTTAGTACTTTACATAGTATGTTTCATAGTATTTTGATACATTATAATCTAATGTATTTTGATACATTGTAACCTAATGTATCAAAATGTCTCCTTTTAGAGATCTGTTCTTCATTTTAGATATAATCTTTACTAGCTACAAATACATAATATATTTACTATTCTCAGAAAAATAAAATACTGCAGCCTAAGCAGATTTTCCTACATTCCTGGGAGTAAGACTTGTAGTTTTCTTTAAAAATAGTTTATTTGTCATTGATTTCTTGAACACACTATAGTTTGAAATAAGAATGAACAGAGAAGGTATAAAGTAAACCAAAAAAGTGAAGAGAAGCAATGACATTTTGTGATGTACTTTAAAGAAAAATATTAGGAAATACATTTTGAGAAAAGTGACAGTGTTTGAAATATTTTAATTTTAATCACTCTGAGTGTAGATATGGTTATTCTGGAAACTAAGAATTATTTGATGATTAAACCATGGAAATATATTGATATATAGAAAAATCTGCCAATATGTTGAATTAAAGTATTTATTTTTAAAACTCATGTAATGTTATCATCTAGTAATTTTATTACTCTATTGATTTTAATCAATATGTATACTTTTTCTTTTAAATAGGGAAGAAGAATTTGATGAGTATTTTCAGGATTTGTTTCTATGAGACAGGAGAGTGAAAGCCTTCATTCCTTAATGTGAAAATATACTTAGTTGCACCTTGAGTGTTTTGTCTTTGGAAATAAACATTCAGCCACTCCCAGGATGACAGATGCTTCGGAAGTGCATTAGTTGTGTTAGAGACACTTTTCCCTGCCCCTTATCAATTGCTTATCTGCAACTGTTTCATCCATAGTTCCTTGGTGTATGATATACTATTTTAAATGACATTTAAACATGGGATGATTGGCATTAAACTGTAAAATATGTAATGTAGTATCTTACCTTAAAATGGTTAGCATCAGAGTTTTTCCTTTTATTAAACAATTGTTACTCATTAATACCACAAATATTTGTTGGGCTTCTGTTATATATGAGGCACTGTGCTGGCCATTACTGAAAAGGAACTATGTAGGAAATAATTAAGCAATCATTTCTGAACTTCTATCAGAAAACAAACGATTAGTACTGGGTTTATTAGTATTAAACACTGTGTCAAAGTCCCCTCATTGCTTGGAGGCATTGTTTTTCATCTTACTACTCACAGTGAACAAGAAGGAACCTCAGTTTCTGAGGAAAAGTATTTGAAATGCCCAAGAGCAAAAATTTGTATTAGTATTGGAATATATCTAGTTAAACATTCTTATAATAAAAATATTTTCATAATTTACTGGTCATCAGAAAATTCCTGCAAAATTAAATGGGAGGAATATGTACACATCCTTTTAAAACAGATCCATATATTTAGTAATGTAAGTGTAGCTTGTGACACTAATTTATAAATTTAGATCATTGTGTAAAATCATAGCACTTTATTCCATTCAACACAATGACAGATAATAGGGGTCATATTTTAAAGGAGTCTTTGGAAAGGCCTCTGAGGTGATGAGTTTAAACATTAATTCTCCTACCTGTCTCAGTCACACTGCCTCAGGGCACTGATAGTCTGCAGGCTCTTGGTCTGGAGGGTGTGAGGTTATGCTTTCTTACAGTCACTCTGAAGCCAAGTTCATACATTTGGCAGACCTTCAGTGGGCATCTTGCTACGTTCAGTTCAATTTCTACTGACTGGGGGGAAATTGTTTGAGCTGACTGATATTTTGGGGTAAAAACTACACAAAGCTAAAGGAATAGTTGCTTATGTGGTTCCTAAAATAATAGTGATCCTAGAAGTAGAGTGTCAAAATTATTTTAAGCAGTGGAAATATAGGAATGCATGCATCACTTCCCAAGGTAGTGACCTGGTCATTCCTTATTTATGCCTGGTTCTTATTTACTTTTTTATTTAGCAGTACTGAGGGGTTAAACCCAGGGCCTCCCATATACTTTGCAGGTACTCTTCCATTGGGCTGCACCCCCAGCCCTTTATTTATTTATTTATTTATTTATTTATTTATTTATTGGCACTGGGTATTTTTATCTTTTATTTTGAGTCAGGGTCTTGCTAAGTTAGGCTGCTTCTGGCCTTGAACTTGCACTCCTCCTGCCTCCACCTCCTGAATCACTGGGATTATAGGTATATACCACTGTGCCCAGCTTTATATCAGTGCATGCTAGGCAAGAACTCTTTCACCGGGATGTACCCCAGCCCTTTCTCAATTTCTTTCTCAATTTCTCAATTGAGACAGTGTCTTGCTAAGTTATGTAGGCTGCCT
Organism: Pedetes capensis; assembly: GCA_007922755.1. Classification (NCBI taxonomy): domain Eukaryota; kingdom Metazoa; phylum Chordata; class Mammalia; order Rodentia; family Pedetidae; genus Pedetes; species Pedetes capensis. The sequence goes on along the minus strand of VMDO01009953.1, from coordinate 48,127 downwards.
TTGGCCTCAAACTTGCAGTCTTCCTGCCTCAGTCTCCCATGTGGCTAGGATTAAAGATATGCACCATGGTGCCTGGCTTATCTTGTTTCTTATAATATTTATTCAAGATATCATTCATTTATATTTCCTGAGTGCCTGCCTTCTACCAGGCACTCCTCTAGCTGCCATGATAGAGCACTGAGTAAAACAGACAAAAATCCTTCTCATGAACTTTATATTGTAATGTGAAAGAAAAAGTGCCTAACTTGTAAAATTATAACAAATGGTGACTTAGTTCTTGGGTGCTTAAAACTGAACCTTATCCTGTGTATAACAAGACATACTTGAGGGCATAGATCTTGAATCCAATTTATTATAATTCAGATCTTTTTGACAAAAATGGCAAAATATATGGTGCTTATTATTTGGTTTTTTTTCTAATTTTGTCTATTATGGATAAATAAAGGAAGATATCTTAAATTTTTCTAATACTCAGACATACATATACTGTGTAGTGGAAGTAATTGCTTATCCTTTGTTTCTCTTGACAATTTAATATTTAGAATGCCTAGAAGATAATTCTGTTAATCACTTTAAAACATAATTTCAATTGAAGTCTTTCTGGAGTGCTTTTGATAATGAAGTTCTGCATAACCAAATCACATATGTCCTAACCCTTAACTGGTGTCATGCTTCTGGGGTCATATACGATGCCATGGCATATGTACCCACCCTTAAGTAAGTGCTACAGCACCCTGTGTGTGGGACCCATCCAGGGGTCGATTTTGACCCTGCAATACCAGTTAAGGCTTAATGCTGAATACTTATTATATGCTTTAACTTGCATTTGTATTATCCAGGGAGTATCTTAGAAATTAATAATTCTTTCAATGAAAGATACAGTTCTGAATGTTAAAAAATCCTAGTTACACATAACAAAATAATTGATTTTAGACTTTGAAGTGGGAAAGGCATAGGACAAAGGTACAATTTTTATAAACTGCCACAAACAGTGTGGTCTTCATGCCATTACCGAGGGTAAAAAAGTAGAGGAAAGAGATGATAAGCATTTCAGATAGAATAACATTTGATATCCTTTTCTCTTTGATTTCGTTATTTACATGTGTTATATATTACACACTATATTTACTCATAGGTTAAGACATGAGAGATTTTTAGTTTAGGAAGAGTTTGAGATATGAATCATAATTCTGAATGTTATGGGCTAAATCTTGCCCCCACCCAGCAATCATATGGAAGTCCTAATCCCCAGTACAACATATTGAAGATAGGGCCATTATTGAAGTAATTAAGATTAAAATGAGGTCATAGGAGTGGGCCCTAATCCAACAAGACTGGTGGCCTTATAAGAAGAAACCAGGACACAGACAAACATAAATGGAAACCCACATGAAGACATGGAAAAAATGGCTGTCTATAAGCCATGTCAAGAGGCCTCAGTAGAAACCAACTCTACTAGCACTTAGATCTTGAACTTCTGGGTTCTAACCTCCAGAATTGTGAGAAAATAAATTTCTTTAAGCCATCCAATTTGTGGTATATTGTTTTGGCAGCCCTAGCAAATAAATACGATTAATAACTTTAAAAACTTGTGACTAGTTTCAGGATTGCATACAAAATAAATTGGCACAAAAATGCACCTGTTTTTATCTTATTTTGCACTTCTATTGAACTTTATTTTACCCTCAGGGTTTTCAGGTCCTCAATATATGTTCTCTTGATAGTCACAAGGTAGGTTTTCTGAAGATCCTCTCAACTCTGTTACTTGATACGTGCTGAATGAAATTTGCTGAAGTTCTTTTCAGTGTTTTCTCTTTTTCTTAGAAACTAGGATAATATTTGAAATATAGCCCAGTTGGATTATATTATAACATTAAACATGTTTTGGACTTTCTGTCATCACTGCCACCTCCTGAATCTTCAGTAGCTGGTAAGAAAACAGAAAAACAATATTATTGGGCGTCAGTGTAAATATAGTGCTTTTACTCTAATACTCTGATGATATTAGTGTCAACTTTATAGCCTAATTAGTAACATTAGTCTATAGCAAGTTCTAAGGGTCTGACCATTTAAAAACAAATTTTTATTCAGAATTGGTACATTTAAAAATAAAATCTGTTAAGTGGTTCACCAGTTAATACTCAGTTTCTCACTGAGACAATGCAATCTGGGAATCTGAACTGTATGCACAAAACTTGATGCCTGGGGACTCAAATAATGTTCTTAGTCCACAAAGAATTCTCCAAGTAGTAGAAAAAAAATTCAAAAGTATATTTTTATGCAAGTATAGAAGACCTACTTTATATTCTCAAATCTAATCCATACCTTCTAACAGTTTCAGAGGATTAAAACATCACATATGGATTAGAATCATGTGCAGATTGGGTGCATGGTTGAGAGCTCTCTATTCTGTACAAGATTCTAATCCACATCTGATATTCTAGCACTCTTAAAACTGCTGAAAGGGTGCAGAGTAGATTGGAGAACATATGTTATATATAATATTCTGCATAACAAAATAATCAGGAGCCACTTAAAGGACACGGTAGTCTATCATAAAATTGGGATAAAGGAAAAATTTAGTAGTACTAAGAAATACCCTTGCTTTTCACATGCTCAGTAAAAATCCCTTCTCTTTTTGAAGGGCAAGTCAAATCTCAGCACTTTGCTGTTTGAAGCCCTTTACTGTCTAGGGCAGACTGATGTCCTTAGCTAGGGTTCAGGCAATGCAGTATCTGGCTGCTACCTACACTACCAGCTTTCTCTGGTACTGGGGCTTCCTTGGTCTCTGGACTCCAGTTATACCTACATTGAAATTCATCAATTATGCCAAGCTTATCCCCACTTCCAGCGTCTTTTTCTTTTTCATATTCTATTTTTTCCCTTCCTCCTCCACTCTTGTTCCTGTCTGTGGGAGCCAAAGCTTTCCATCTTGAGACTTGAGCATAGACCTCCTCCTTCAGTAAAGCCTTCTCCATGTCCCAGGTATACACCAGGCTTTCCCTGAAGCTCACAGATGGATCATCAATTTTGCATGGATTAATTAATGTCTAGCTCACCCTCCCGAGGGTAACTTCTTGGAGGTGAGGTCCCCATCTTTCCCTAAGGTCCCTTTCTACACTGAACCTTGTACAGACTGATACTCAATAAATAGTGAATTGGTATGGAGGAGTAAGAAACTCCTGTTTTTATTCTATTGAAGGACATCCCTAACTTCGTTAAGGACTAAATATTCTTACTCAAATTAAAATGCCACCCAGAAAATCATGGTTGTTAGGTGCCGTTGAGTCAGATGTGACTCAGCAACCCTACACACAGCAAAACGAAGCACTACCCAGGACTGTGCCATGACATGATCTTGTTTATGTTTGAGTGCATTGTTGCTGTCAGTATATTGTTTCTCATTTTGTGTAGTGCCACATCAGCAAAAGAAGGCTGGAGGGGCTTTACTCCATTCCCATCATTAAGGTCAACTTGACTTTGAGGAGGCAACTCTTCCCCAGTGGTTTCTGGAATGGCTTCCAGCATGAGGGGGCTCATTTTCCCACACTATATGTGACAGGGGCTGGGATTTAGCTCAGTTGGTAGAGCACCACTCTGCAGTCTCTGAGGTCCCGGGTTCAATTCCCAGTACTGCAAAAATGGGAGAAGGACGTGGCAACCCACTCCCAAGGCAATCCCGAAACAATCTGCCATTGAAAACCATATAAGGGTCGTTATAAGTCGGACACGACACGACAGCACCTAACAACAACAACAACAATATATGACAGTGCTTCTCTGCTATTCATAAGGTTTCAGTGGTTAATTGTTTAGGGAGTGAGCAACTGGGTCCTTCTCCCTAGTCTGTCTTAGTCTTAAACTCAACTGAAAACTGTCTACCATGGGTGGCTCTACTGGTATCTGACATACCAGTGGCATAGCTTTCAGCATCACAGCAACACACAAGCCCCCATAGCATGACATGCTGACAGACAGGTGGGGAACCCAACACAGTAGAACCATCTAAAAAAAAAGTATCTTCTTTCAAAGCCCCTTCACATAGATATAATTTCTTTGTCAATAGGAATTCCTTATAAAACCTTTAGACTACTAAACATTAAAAATAAAAATTAGCATTCCATCTTCAAGGTGACATTTCAGTGCTTTGATGAACTAATAGTTGATGAAGGCATGTTAACAGGCTTTCTGAAAACTATGTTAAACCTGATGAGTGACTGTAGGAGTATGAATTTCAGGCCAGGAAAAAAAATAGCACCATGTGGAGATATTTAGAGGATAAGCAGTTTTGTAGTATCCTTGAAGATATTCCATTTGGCTGGCCAGCTTTACATGTAGGACTTAAGTTGGAGATTGGTCAAACCTTATTATTATATAGAAAAGAATATTAAGCTCAGGCTATTAAAGCAAGTTGCCCAGAGTTTTACAGCTAATGCAGAATGTCAAGCTACATCTGTATTCTCACCTATCCCTGATTGTACGGATTCTAGTTTTTGTATTATTCCTAAAAGCCCAAGGAGCCACTTTCTAAAGGAATAGATACCTAGCTCCAAATACTTCAGTCAACTGTATGTAGTTACACATGAGATCTTGTCTGGGGAAAAACAACCCTGAACACCACTAATTAACTTCTTATAATTATCAGTCTGGGCTGGGATTTAGCTCAGTTGGTAGAGCGCCGCTCTCAGTCTCTGAGATCCCGAGTTTGATTCCCAGCACCGCAAAAATGGGAGAAGGACATGGCAATCCACTCCCAAGGCAATCCCAAAACAGCCAGGCATTGAAAACCCTTTAAGGGTGGCTATGAGTTAGACACGACTCCACACCACCTAACAACAACAACAATTATCAGTCTATCTTGCAAAGCCAGGTTTCCCTTTGCATTTACTTTTTAGGTTCTTGTAACATCCAGCTCAGCCTGACTTTGGGCTACAGTAAGTGGAGCAAAAGCGGATTCCATCTAACCTTTTCCAATCGTGTTTCCTTCTTCCTGCTTTCTTGCCTCCTCTTCAATTACCTTCACCTTTGCGTCATGCTCATCAGCCAGGGATTTCCATTCCACTCTGTTATTCTGAAGGCCATTCATCATAGGTGTGATTTCTTTGTGAAACCGTGAAAACTCCTAGAGAGAATTTTAGGTCAGAGACCACTTTAATCATTTTCAGTATTTTTCATATGCAGAGAAGAAGCTCTAAGGGGCTGTACAATGCTCAGAACTGCTTCCATGCCTCTGAAGCATGGGGAAAACAGATGCTGTCTTTGATGCCTGCCTAAGTAGATCTGTCCAAGGTGCACATCTTAAATTCTTGCACCTTTTATTCCACCCTGAATGAGATCAAGGGTAAACTTCAAACTACTGTGGAGAAATAATGACACCCCTGATGGCTTACCCCTGCATGACTTTTTCATTCTCATTACAGGTTTATTTTATGTATTTATTTATTCATGGCAAGGTCTCACTATGTAGCCCAGGCTGGCCTCAAAAATGTGATCCTCCTGCCTTAGCCTCTTGAGTGCTGGGATTACCACCACTGTGGTTACAACTTGAAAGAAAAATTCTCATCTAAATGATTATTTAGTTCATTCTGATAATTTTTTTACTAACCTTATATACAAAAGTACAAACAAAATCAATAAATCCAACTTGAAGTTTAGGTAGTTCATCTTTTTTGTTTCTGTCCATCATAGGCTAGAAAGAGAAATAAATCCTTTTAAGATTCTTTCCTGAGATTTAGTGAACCAAATAGACTGATTTGTACTGATAATTTTTAATAAGTAATGCATTTTTATGTCAAGGTCTTTACAATTGGTTGTTGCTGCAGCACTATTCTCTCCAGATCTCCTTGTTCCCAAAATTCATTTGCAACCAGAAGTGCTACCTGCAAAAGAGAAAGGCTTGGTTGCTATATCCACTTATTATTGGAGAACTTGCATTTTGTTACCATGACTGACATTTAAGAGTAGAATTTCCAGTCAATGCTTGAGATGTTGTCAAATGGTATGCTCTGAAGTTATAAAAAGATATCAGTCACAAATTATGTTGAGATGGGAAAGAACTTTTTCTTCCTATTTCAGTGTTCTAGATGAATTCTGGGAGTATCTATCTCCTTTTTGTATTGCCATCACTTCTCAGCAATAAACAGGGGGAATGGGAGGATATTTCGTTCTATAGAATATTTTATTTTGCTGGGCTGGTGGCACATGCCTGTAATCCTGGCACTCAGGAGGCTGAGGCAGGAGGTTGCAAGTTTGAGGACAACCAGGGCTACATAGTGAGACCCTGTGTCAAAAACAAGACAAACACAAACAAACAAAAAGAACTGTTGTGCTTCAAGCTCCTACATTTCCAACCCTCCTTTGTCTTGCATGACTATGAGCATCTAGCACACATCTATGTATGTATGTGCATGGACAGACAGGCACAGATCACTTTGTAGCTTCACTTGAGGATATTCAAGGTTAATTTATATCATTAAAAAATGTATCATGTTCAATGAACACTTCTTAGCTGCCTGACATTGGCATGATCCAGGCTTGATAAGAAAGATAAGAGATGACGTTTTCCTTTTAAATACTCATAGTCTAGTGAAGACAGTTGTGTAATCAATGTAGTAAGTTGCATGGCTCAAGGAGAGGGAGGGAAATATAAGTATTGTGAAGGAGGAGGTTGAATTTAGGCAGTGATAGTTTGCCAGGAGAAGAGGAGAAGGCTACCTTCAGGGATCAGTGGGACAGGCAGAGCTTAGGTGAGCAGGAGCTTGGAGTGTGAGGCCATGATGTGGAGAGTGATGGGAAATGACTCTGGGAGTGTGAGTGAGGGACAGGCCCTGTGCACCACACTGGGAAATTTGAACATAGTTCTCCAGGCCAATGGTAGTCATCCATAGAGCCTTGGGATTCTTCTGAAGTGCACTCAGAATCCAAGAGGGTGACCAAGACAGGCTAAAACAACATAGCTTTACATGTTTTCTCTTTTATAAAGTTTTTTTTTTTTTTTAAGTTTTGTGGGTGGAAATGCATTTGTTTGTTTGTTTTTTGAGACAAGTTCTCACTATGTAACTCAGTCTGGCCTGGAACTCATGATCCTCCTTCCTCAGCCTCCCAAGTGATGGGATCACAGGTGTGCACCACCATGCCTGGCAATTTTATATAAAACTTTTTACAGCCTGTTCAATGATAGGGTATTCTTTCAAGAAAGCATTTCCTTCCCAAAGTTTTCTGTATTTTCCTTATTCTGGGCCAGATCAAGTGACCTGTTATCTTACTGATATTTATAAAGGTCAGAATAGGATTATGAGGTGGCCAGAGATCTTTACATGGACTCTTATGTGGGATCTGCACAACACCTGAGAATGTGAGAGAACAGAAAACACAATGGAGCTTGCCTGACTTTGAACCTCCCAGGGCTTGGTTATGGCGGACAAGTCACATGCTGTCATCATCATTGCCCTTAGGAAGGAAAGAACAACTGTTAAAATAGCACAAAATACCAAATACATTGTCTTGCTGAAAGAGAAATAAAATTCTGACTACTCACATGATAATCTCTTTTTTGGTTGGATCGGTAGTTACATATTTGATGGCCTCCGCTTCAGTTTGCATTTGTTCACAGGCATCCACAATTTTTTGAAACATGGTTCTCTTCCTAGAAAAGATACAGCTGTGCAACATTTTGACATATAAAAGCAGAAAAAAAGGTGTCTTAAACATGTGCTTTTCATATTTCACGTTCCCATTCTGCATTGAAATGTCCACATAGCAGAGTCTAAGGGCCAGAGAAAAAGGGCCGGGCATGGTGGTGCACACCTGTAATCCCAGCAGCTCGGGAGGCAGAGGCAAGAGGATCTCAAGTTCGAGACCAGAGGCAGTCTGCGTAACTTAGTGAGACCTCGTCTCAAAAAGTGAAAAAAAAAGGGGGCGGGGCTGGGGTATAGCTCAGTGGTCCAGCACTTGCAAAGCATGCAAGTGTGAGACCCTGGGTTCAATCCCCAGGACCAAAAAAAAAAAAAAAAAAAGGACCAGAGGAAAAGGGAATAGAGGATGATGATTGTCTAGCTTTGGCATAGAAAGGGTTTAAGACAGAAAAAGAGCAACTCATAAAGGTTAAAAACCCACATCATTTTGCCTACATTGAAACTAATTTACAGGGCTCAGTGGTAGAGCACTTTTGCCTAGCATGCAAAAGGCCCTGGGTTCAATCCTCAGTGCTGCTGAAAAAAATTGCAAAAGCTTAAGTTACAAATAAGAAAGGAGACCATACCATAAAGACAAAGGCCACAGACTATGATCAGATAGTATAGCACATATAACCAACAACAAATTAGGACCCAAAATATGTAGATGCCGAAACTCACTGGTAATCAAGGAAATACAAACTTGAACAGTAAGATAAAATCTCACACTCAATAGATGAGCAAAATATATTTAAGTGTGCCCAGATCCAGAGTATCCCATATAAGGATCACAGGAACACTTGTACCCTGCTGGTAGGAATGTAAATCAGCACTAGTCAAGAGCACAATTTTGCAAAGTAGCACAACATTGAACGTATACAAGTCCTACCATCATCCCATTTCTAGTTATGTACCTTAGAGAAACTCTCACATACACACAATGTTGTTGTTAGGTGCCGTCGAGTTGGTGTTTAATTCATAGCAACCCTGTGTACAACAAGTGAAACACTATTGTGCTTCTCTGCTACTCATATGGTTTTCAGTGGCTGTTATTTTTGGGGAGTGGGTTGCCTGGTCCTTCTCCCAAACCTACAGCACCCCGTGTTCCCAGGCAGTCTCCCATCTAAGTACTAACCAGGCCTGACCCTGCTTAGCTTCAAGGTCTGACAGGATCAAATGCCACAGTGGTACAGCTGCAGGCATATACATCAGATAGGGGATTAATATCTAGAATATATAAAGAGCTCAAAAAATTAAACACCAAAAAAGCAAAGTATCCACTCAAAAAATAGGCAGAAGAACTGAACACAAACTTCTCAGAAGAACTACAAATGGCCAACAATCATGAAAAAATGTTCAACATCCTTAGCCATCAGGGAAATGCAAATCAAAACTACACTGTGACACCATCTCTAGTCAGAATGGCTACCATCAACAAAACAAACATCAACAAATGCTGATAAAGATGTGAGGAGAAAGGAACCCCTATACACTACTAGTGGGAATGCAGACTGGTACAGCCACTATGGAAATCAGTATGGAGGTTCCTTAAAACACTGAAAATAGAACTGTCATGTGACTCGGTAATCCCACTCCTGAGTACATATCCAAAAGAATGTAAGTCAATATACCATAGAGATACCTGCTCATCCATGTTTATTGCGGCATTATTCACAATAGCCAAGATATGGAATCAACCTAGGTGTCCATCAACAGATGAGTGGATAAGGAAATTGTGGTATATACAAACCATGTAGTTTTATTGAGCCTTAAAGAAGGACAAAATTATGGCATTTGGTGAAAAATGGATGGAACTAGAGATCATCATTTTAAGCGATGTAAATCAGACCCCCAAAAGTAAACATTGCATGTTTTCTCTCATATGTGAATGTTAGACTTCAATATACATTATTAAACCATATGGGTCATGAAAGTAGAAGGGGCCTAAGTAGGGAAAGATAATGGACTAAGGAAAAGGGGGAGGGGGCTAGAAGAAAGGGTAACTGGAGAAAGGAAAGGAAAGGAAATATCACGTTTGCTGCCCTTATGACAAAATTGGGATGTACATATATCTATAAGATAGATTTTTTTAAAAAGACATGCAAATAGAAGGGAGACTATTTGAGGCAGTGGGATGGGATGGGGGAGGGGGTCATGAGAGGACAACAGAGGAAGTGGACATGAGCAATGTACAATGAAGTGCATATATGGAAATGTCATAATGAAACCCACTACTAGTACATTAAAAATTACCAATAAAAAATTCAAAAGAAAAGAGAAGAAAATATGCTGAGACTAGGAGCACTTGATCTCCTTGGCAACATCATTATAATAACTAGGTTGTCCTCTGCTGCACATAACTCAGTTTTGTGAGTTTTCTTTGATGTGTGTCAGAAGTGCCAAGATTGTTCCACTCTTAGACTTTGATGGGATCACATTTCTGAGCTTGAAACATCAAATGCCAGATTCTGGGCCATGGTGAATCCATCAGGACAAAAAGCCACAATGTGAGGCTTCTTGGCATTAATCTATGGTAATGCACAAACTCCACTATATTTTCTTCAGTGCAAACCTCTTCGGGTTAACAAGTGATGACATGAGGGGCTTACATTTTAAAAATGTCTAAATTGACTGCCTGGCATCTATCTTGAGGATATTCTAATTGATATTCCACAAGGAAAACAAGTGGGTTTGTGTGCACACCTTTGAATTTTAATCAATGGATAACTCAGGGAAGAGTGTAAGGGCATTCTGTTGTACAGTTATGCTGCTGTTGTGAGATGCTGTCGAGTTGGGTCCAACTCATAGCAACCCTATGTACAACAGAATGGAACACTCTCCGACACTCTGCCATGCCTGGCACTATGTCAGTGCTTCTCTGCTATTCATAGGGTTTTCAATGGCAGATTGTTTTCGGAGTGGGTTGCCAGGTTCTCCCTAGATTGCTGCACCTGGTATTTCCAGCTGGTCCCCATCCAAGGACTAACCAGGCCTACCCTGCTTAGTTCTGAGAGCAGGCAGGATTAGATGCCAGGGAACTATGGCTGCAGACACACTTATATACTTACTTGAAATATAAAGCCAGGTCAGTTGCTATTATTGCGACCTCAAACAAATGAATGACTGTTTCAAACTGCCGTTTATTCAGGTTCTGGAAGATGTTTAAACTCTGTAAGATGAAAATAAATTCACAATAAATGGTAGTCATTAGTTTGCTTCTAGTTTGACAAACAAACCAACCAATCCAACTTTGTATAATGAGAAGAAAATCTAGGTCTTTCAACACCTACTTTTCTTTCAGTTTTTATCTCAAGGCTTAAGTAAACCCCTCCACTGTACTTTGAATAAGGTAACTTCAACTCTAAAAATAGGCACCACTAAAAATATGCATGGACTATCTAGTCCATGTTTAAGTTTTTAGAGTCAATAAAAGTGTTTTCTTCCAGGACCATTTTTTAAAAAAGCAGTTGATTAAAATTTTGCTTGTATTAATTGAGGTGCTATGATTAAGAATTTCTGGGAGATGTCCAATTGTTAGACATGTTGTATTATCTGCCAGGTAATTTGAGAGTGATCATAGAAACTCTCAGAAATTTCAGGTTATGCTAGTACCTATGTATATGAAGTAAAAAATAGTGAAGTCCTCTCATGTTACCTTTAAAATATTTTCTTACAAAAATAATTTACAAAGATTTAATGGGATCTTTCTTCGAAGGGTTTCTCACTAATAATCTTTTCCCATATGGATTAGCTTCATTTCTTAATGTTCTAGAAAACCAGAGTATGAAACTTGGAGAGGTTGTTAAAGCCCTGATATTCCCAATAGACCATTTTAGTCATACAGGCCAAAGGACAGATGTATAGTGGTTTTTCCAAATGAAGTTGAGTGACAAAATATAGAACAAAAATTCTACTGGAAAGAAAGAGGAGATTGTCTGTTAATCCATAGACAGAGGGAATATAATGTAGTAAAGAAGTGTGGACCAACTACCAAATAATAATAGTAAAGACAGTTCTTATTATCTATAGCTTTCTAAGTGGTTTATGAGGCTCTTAATTCCCTCACAACAAACCACAGCTCTGAGAGGTAACTTGCTTAAGGTTAAACAGCTAGGACAAAGCAGAACCGGTATATAAATGAATGCAGCATATCTAGTGAGTTTGTCTTCTCAGTCTCTACCCTGCATTAGCTCTCAACAAGGAGCCCAGAGTCAGGTTCTGGCCTCAACACTTGGTAGTTGTATAATCTTACACACTGCTCTTAATATCTGTGAGTACTTGTCTTCTCAAATGGAGCTGATAGCAGCAGCCTTGCTAACAGCTTTGTACTTTATGCTCAATAAAGATCTGTGGCATGTTGATTCAAATAAAACAGTAACAGGGGAGTCATTTCAGAAGCAACAATTGCTATAAAGTTGAGGTTTTCTCTATCATTATTGTTATGTAACCTTTTTTCTTTGTATTTCTGAGGGTTGAACCTAGAGCCTTTACAGGCTAAGCAAGTGCTCTACCACTGAGCCACGTCCTCAGCTTCTTTTTTTAATGTTTTATTTTGAGACAGGGTCTTGCTAAATTGCACAGGCTGTCTCTAGCTTCCCAAATTGCTGGGATGGGATTATAGGCATGCACCGCAGTACCCAACTCATTATGTAAACTTTTCAGGCAAGTCCCACATTAAAATAGAATTGCAAACTGTAGTCCAAATATGGCTTTCAGTTATTCCAGGAGATTGAAATGTTGAAAAGCAATCATTGGACAAGAATTGAAGTTCTAGACACTGTACTATATGATATATAAATTTTCACATAAGTCATAGTTTAATAATATCTTCTAGGATGACAAAGTGATATTTTATAAAGGATATGTAAGTAATAGAATGGGCTGGGATTTAGCTCAGTTGGTAGAGCACTGCTCTGCAGTCTCTGAGGTCCCAAGTTCGATTCCCAGCACCGCAAAATGGGAGAAGGATGTGGCAACCCACTCCCAAGGCAATCCCAAAACAGTCAGCCATTAAAAACCCTATGAGGGTCGCTATGAGTCAGACTTGACTCAACAGCACCTAACAATAACAACAAGTAATAGAAAGGAAATCTGTGATTTGTTTTGTTAAAACAATGAGTTCATCATAGCAACAACAGTCAACACTTTTAGACCGATAGATTAAGCAATGGCTATTGAAAACTCCAAATTCCAATGAAGAAAAACTGTCTGTATTAAAATAAATTTCTTACTTGGAAAAGTTCACAGCAGCTCCATTGGCCATATGAATCCAGAATATCTGAACCAAATCTTCTAGATCAAGTTATTTCAACCTGATCTAGACTAGCCAGGGAGGGGTAAAGGGCGTGGGCCATTTGTCATTTTAATCCCACTTAACCTAACCCTGGTTTTTGTATACTGGTTGCCTGCCCTTTGGACTGGTGGTCCAGTGCCACATTTGCATCAGTTAGTTACTGCCTTTATTTCTTCATGGATGTACATTGCTATGTTCCAAAAGTAATGTGCATGGTGTGACTCAGACACAAACTTTGTAGATACAATAACATTCAAAGGCAACTTTGATTGCTGTACTAGGAAAAAATGGGAGGGGGCAGGGAATGGAGCAAACCCTCGGTCTCAGTCTCTACCCTACACTAGCTCTCAACAAGGAGCCCAGAGTCAGGTCCTGGCCTCAACACTTGGTAGTTGTATAATCCTGCACACTGCTCTTAATATCTGTGAGTATTAAACAGATACTAAACTTAATATCTGTAAGTATTAAAGCCTTAAACTTTTAGATGAATTAATATTTATAGCACATGAAATCATTTCAAAATGCCAAACAGATTGCCAAACTCAAACATTCCCTTAGGATAGAGACTTCCTTGTCTCTACCAAGTGTTGTTGTTGTTAGGTGCCATCAAGTCAGGTCTGACTCAGCAATCCTGTATACCACAGAACAAAACACTCCTCTACATTGTGCCATGCCTGGCACTATGTTAGTGCTTCTCTGCTGTTCGTAGGGTTGCCAATGGCTGATTGCTTTGGGAATGTTTTGGAAGTGGGCTGCTAGGTCCTTCCCTCATTTTGCAGTGCTAGGGATTGAACCCAGGGCCTCAGAGAGGACAGGACAGCACTCTACCAACTAAGCTAAATCTCATCCCCTACCAAGTGTTGTTATGGGGTGCCATCAAGTCAGGTCCAACTCATGGCAACCCTATATACTTATTCATAGGCTTTTCAATGGCTGATTATTTCAGGATTGCTTTGGGAGTGGGCTGCCATATCCTTCTCCCACTACCAAGTGTTAGCTTGTACAAAATCCATAATCTACAATCAATGATCAAATCAATCAATGTCTATTATTCCATATTATTTTGGTGTATGTTGCTATTTGTAAACCTGGATACTTGCTATTTGCTAAGTATATATGTACCTGAAAGAAAAAGCTAGGTATAAAAAAAGATAGAAAAATAAATAGGACTTATCCTGTCATAGTCCATTTAAGTCATATCTTCTTCCAATCCAAAATAATAAAACAGCTATATTAGAATTGACAGATATCAAAAGTTCTTTTACTTTTCAAAATGAAATAATAGTTGGTATTAAAAAATTGTTATAAGCCATAGTAACAAAAGCAGCACAGTACTTATATAAAAACATTCATGCAGACCGAAGAAATAGAACAGAGGTCTTAGAAACCCATGCTCAGTCATCACATTGTCAGCAAAGGTGACAAAAACATACATTGGAGAAAAGACAGCATCCTCAACAAATAGTGCTGGAAAAACTAGATGTCCAGATGTAGAAGATTGAAACTGGATCTCTAACACTCATTCTGTACAAAAGTCAACTCAAAATGGATTGAAGACCTTAATGTAAGGTCCAAATCTTTGAAACTACAAGGAAAACATACGGGAAACACTTCAAAATCGAGGCATAGGCAATGACTTCCTGAATAGGACTCCAATAGCTCAGGAATTAATAGTAAGAATTAGACTATGGGACTACATCAAATTAAAAAGCTTTTTGTACAGCATAGGAAATAATCAACAGAGTGAAGACAGCTATAGGATGAGAGGAAATCTTTGCCAGCCAATGATCTGACAGAGGACTAATATCCACAATATATAAAAGAAACAAGACAAAAAAAAAAAATACTGGTGAGGATGTGGGGATAAAGAAGCCCCTGTACGTGGTGATGGGAATGTAAATTAGTCTAGCCTTAATGAAAAATAATATGGAGGGTGTGGCGGTGCATACCTGTAGTCCCAGCAACTTGAGAGGCAGAGGCAGGAGGATTTTTTGAGGCCAGAGGCAGCCTGCACAACTTAACAAGGCCCTGTCTCAAAATTAATAAAACAAAATGGCTTGGGGGTGAAGCCTAGTGGTAGAGCATTTGAAAAGTATATTCGAGGCCCTGGGTTCAACTCTCAAGTACCATTAGACAAAATGAAGAAGAAGGAAAGAAAGAAGAGAAAAGAAAAATAATATGGAGATTCCTCAGAAAACTAAAAATAGACCTACCATATGATTTGGCTATCCCATTCCTGGGTATGTATCCAAAGGAAACAAACTCTGTATACATAAGAGATATCTGCCTACTATGTTAATGTGCCACTATTCACAATAGTCAACGTATGGAATCAGCCTATGTGCCCATCAACAGATAAATAGATAAAGAAAATATGGTATATATACACAATAGATTATTATTCAGCTATAAAGGAAAATTAAATCATATCATTTGCAGGAAAATGAATTGAACTGGAGGTCATCATATTAAGCAAAATAAACTAGGCATAGAAAGACAAGTATTACATATTTTCTCTCATATGTGGAAGCTAGACTTTTAAAAAAAATATGAACTGGAAGTAGTAGAGGGACCTCTAGAGCATGAGGGACTTTGGGGAGGGGAGAGAGGGTAATTGGGAGCATGGGTATGACCAAAGCACAATATGTGCATATATGGAAATGTTACAGCAAAACTCATTACTACAAATTATATACATTAATAATTATAATAAAAAAGCATGGTATTATCATCACAGAACATTGGTAAGGACACCAAATTTTTAAGAATGAGCTTTATTTTGCATCCTAACGTATAATAGGGCTAGGATTTAGCTCAGTTGGTAGAGCGCTGCGCTGCAGTCTCTGAGGTCCCAAGTTCAATTCCCAGCACCACAAAAATGGGAGAAGGGCCTGGCAATCCACTCCCAAGGCAATCCCGAAACAATCAGCCATTGAAAAACCTATGAGGGTCACTATGAGTCGGATACCGACTCTACGGCGCCTAACAACAACATATAATCAAATTTTGTACCTGGTATTTTGGTGTTTAAAATGCATATTATTTATTTTTAGACATAAAGTTAAAATATAACTATTAAAACAAGACAAGTAGTGTAATTAAGAAAAAAGAGCTGTGCACAGTGGTGCATGCCTATAATCCCAGAACTCGGGAGGCTGAAGCAGGAGGATAGTGAGTTTGAGGCCAGAGGAAGCTTTTTTAACTTAGCTTGACCTTGACTCAAAATAAAAAATGGGCTGGACATGCAGTCCAGTGGTAGAACATGTACAAAATATATGTGAAGCCCTGGGTTCAACCCCCAAGTACTATACACATGAAAGAAGAAGAAGAAGAAGCAAAGAAGAACAAGAAAAAGAAGAAGAATTAGGGGAAGGAGAAGGTGGGGAAGGGGAGGAGGAGAAAGCATTTATAGCCAACTTGTCAGTACTGCTTCCTTTTTAAATAACATAATACACCTGAATTTCACTCATATAATTTTCTTTTTACTCATTTTCACTTTCATCTAAAACCACGTAGTGTCCTAACGTAAAAACCTTTTCTTAATTCTACACTCTTTTACATTTTCTAATTTCTTTATTTTACTTGAGATTCTTAAAGATTGACTGATTTCTTTTTAAGATTGTTGATTTATATAAAAATTTCTGTTTCTGTTTTTGTATTCATTGCTAGAAAGCTCTTAATCAAACTTGTGGCTAATGTCAAGTAAATGTTCATGCCTCACTGTATACATTTTGAGTATGTGTAGTCTTTATCATGTTTCATCTCACTTTTCTTATTTCTTCATTAGCCTTTATTTTCTTTTTAAATATTATGCATATTTTTGGAAACTCCATTAATTTTGAACCAACTAGGGATTCAGTATACATATATGTATAACATTGTTCTTTTTCCCTGTATTGTTTATTACAATAAGAACAGTAGACCCTTGAATTAGAATAACAGGTGTCAAGATGTGCACATAGGAGAAACAAGACTGTCCCTGAAGACCCGACACCTCAAGACAACTGCCATGAAGGATCTGACACAAAGCTGTACTGATAGACATGTGAACTGAGAACATCTAACAACAACCTGCCACTTTGTCTCCCAGACCAAAGAGAATGCCAGAGGTAACAAGGAGTGAGGGGGTGGCAGACACTGATGGCCAAATGCCAATATACAGAGCCTGTGACATCATGGGCTTTGCCCAACAGGAGCCTTACCAACTTCTTGAAAATCAAAATTCTACAAAAGAAGTAGAATCAGTGAGAGATTGAGACGACAAATTGGAACTGAGGATCTCCTATGTATGCCTACCGCTCCTCCACGGAGGAATCATCTGAGAGAGAGAAATGTTCTGAACTTTAATCGTGGTGCTGGTTTCCCAAGTGTATAAAATGGTAAAAACTCACAAAATTATATACTTTAAAGGGATACATACATCTTTTACTTTAATAAAATTGATTAAAAACATAACTCAGTCTTTAAGAAATAGCCTGATCTCATTAATAATATGATCTCACGTTTCAAAAATTGTTTCTTTCCATGTTGCCTGTGTATATACACAGGATGGTTGCAAAGAGTTCGTCAAATGTTAATGAAATATTAGCATATTAACCTACAAATATGTATTTCTAGGTAGTAGGATTTGAAGTGTCTTTTTTTTCTTTTTATATTTGTCTTTGACATTTCTTCTGTACCTTGAATTTTTATAATGGGCATATGTCATTTTTATAACAACTCTTAGGTTATTACTTTTTAAGATATATAAGCATGTAATATTCCATTTTCCCCTGCACATTGTGCTGGAAACATTATGTAGAGACAATTGCCCCAAAACAGGATGGGAGGACAGTTCCTCAGCCCTGTTCCAGACAGGCCAGCTCCTATTTGTTCAGCTGGTTTCACTAGCTCCCAAATGGAGCCTATTTTTGTTCTCCCTTGACTATAAAAATGGCAATAAAAATATGAGTTCCAAGTAGCACAACAAAACAGATAGAAATGGTTCTAATTTATTCTGATTGAGATACTCAGATGAGGCAAAGCCAGAGAAGTACAGGCAGTTCTAAGCTCCAGTGTCATGCCTGTGACATCCACAATAGAATATTGCCAACATGTTCTTGCCTCACGAGTGTCTGTACGCAAAGTACTTAATTTTTTCCTCGTTTTCTTTATATATAATAGAACAAGCTGATAGGGCAGATATGAAAAAGCATAAATAAAATTATATACTTTGTAAAGAGTGTTCTCAATAATAACAAAATTCTGCTATTTAGGATGAGGAATGAATTTTGTCATTTCTTCAGTATGTTTTAGTATTAAATTTATACTCTGGGCTCAGGGTGCAGCTCAAAGGTAGAGCATTTGCCTAAAATATGCTAAGCCCTGGGTTCAAGCTCCAGTACCATACACAGAAAAATTATATTCCTGCAAAATTGACTAACAAAGTTTCTGCCTATTCATTCGGGTTAAAGGTAGATTTCTGGCGGGTTAGAATATAGGAAATTCTCTGTGCAGAGGAAACAAGGTGTCACCGGAATTGTTTAGAGGACTCAGGGCACTTAGGAGGAGCCATGAGAAATGGCAGGAAAGCACCAATAAGGAATACGTGGTGCAGGCCAACATGGCACTGGATACCACAAGGTATTTATAGAGCTAAAGGAGGTTATCATGCAAACGAGGGAAGCAGGACCCCTGAGAATGGAGGGGCTTCCATCTATAGCCAGACTCGGAAGAGAAGGACTTCTGGAGAAAGTGACCCAAAGGTGTGTATGTGTGTGTGGGGGGTGGGGGGGTCCCCCTGTACCAGAAATAAGTGAGGAGCTTCCGGTGGAAGCACACCCTCAGGAAGTGCACTGGAGGGGCCGGTTCTACCCAAACCTAGGTCAATTTGCACTGGTGGCACAAGACCTTGGACAGGGCAGGCTATAGGTGTAGGCAGTTATGGGCCTCAGCCATACCGGGTCAACGTGATACCAACACTGGAGCTCTCACAAATGTGGTACCCAGATGAGTCCAAGGACTTGAAGGACCTGTTCCTCTAAACAGTGAATCCACACAAGGATATAAGGACATTTCAGTTCAAAATCTTTTAGTATGAGAAACAAAATGAGTGATGCCTATAAATGCCAAAATTGTTGGATAAATCCCAAGGATTTGCCTTATTTATATAAAAACTAAAAATTTTAGTGTGTATATTTTCTTTACAAGAATAAAAAAATAAAGGAACTACGTTGTTTCTCCAAAAAGCACATATGATGCTAAAAGTGTCTTTGTGCATGTGTGCCCGTGCACACTCAATTCCACGGCTCGTAAACAGGCATGTGACTGCATTGCCTAGCGACTCTATTGACAAAGCTTTAGATGTTTGCAATTAGCAGGTCAAATAGTAATGGAGACAGGTCCTTGAAAAGATGGTATGGATTACTGAGATGCAATATTCCTTTTTAGAAAGAATAATAACTCTTTATATAGTCTTCAAAGGCAATTTAGACTGCAAAGTAAATAGCATAAAAAATTAAGGTAGAAAACTGCACCTCTGTTATGACCTGCCAAAGCACAGAAGGGAAAACATAAGACACTAGGAGCATTTCAATGCTAGGCAGTTAGGTATTTGGCGGCACTTTTTAAATAATGTATTTTGTCAGTAGTCAGGTGCGGTGGCACATGCCTGTAATCCCAGCGGCTGGGGAGGTAGAGGCAGGAGGATCCCAAGTTCGAGATGAGAGGCAGTCTGTGCAACTTAGCGAGACCTTGTCTCAAAAAGTAAAGGAAAAAAAAAAAAAAGGCTGAGGGTGCAGTTCAGTGGTACAGCACTTGCAAAGCATGCAAGCACAAGGCCCTGGGTTCAACCCCCAGTACCGCAAAAAAAAAAAAAAAAAAAAAAAAAGTATTTTGTCTTAATAAGTAATTATAAAATTAAGTAATAGAATCCTGTATATTTAACACTGCCTCACTGTGGTATCATAGAAACAATCAGTATACAGAAAATTCTTCCTCAGAAACCAAAGATTATTACACAAGCAAAACAAAGAGGCAAAAAAAACTAGGTAATGACTATACTATTACCTTCCTGAATTAATTTCAGTTCTACTCCTTCTTTCTTGTCAAACAGATGCTATCTATGCTGCATAAAGAATTTCTGTCTGCACATTAGAATTCGTAGAGGTCCAGGTCAAAGGTGGATTCCCAGACCCCAACTCCAGGGAGCCTGGTTAGTAAGTGGGAAATGGACACCTAGGCTGGTGCTTTTAAGAGCCTACCCACCCACATCCTAAAAAATTGATAATTCTGAAGCAGTAGGTCCAAGTATCCATGTCTGAGAACCACATCTAGAGTCACAAAGGTGCAAGGATTAGAACCTTGTGTGTCCCCTCCAAAATTCATGATGAAAATTGATTTTCATGTAATGGCATTGAGAGGTAGTTGGGGCCTTTAAGAAGTGATTAGGTCATTGAGAATGATTAATGCATTTCTTTTTGGAGTGGGTTTGTTTTCATGAGAGTGAGTTGTTATAAAGTGAGAAAGACCCTTGTGTTTTGTCTCTTCTGCATGTGTCTAATTGCCCTTCCTCATGAGACTCTTGCCAGAAGCCAAGGAGATGTGGCTTTCCAGGCTTGGACTTCCCAGCCTTGAGAATCATAAACCAATATAAGCCTCTGTTCTGTATAAATTATCCAGTCTTGGGTATTTTGTTATAACAACAGAAAACAGACTAGGACACAAGGTTGGTGCTTCAGCTAGAGCACTGCAGATTGAGAAGTACCACAGCAGGTTTAGGATGGACGTGTTCTCAGATGCTGTATCAATCTCACATTATTCAAACCACTTGACTCATTTTCTTCTTTTTCTACCTTTCTTCCCAGTCACTCTGCCTTTCAAGTGGATCATGTTGGCTTTTCATTATCTAAAAAAATTTAGTGTTATCTCTAGGCTTGGACATAGTTCTGTATATTCTCTCCATGAACCTTTTACAAAAGATTATTGCTGCAGCTGAGAAAAGCCCCACTCTCCAGAATGTGCATTTTTCCTAATGTGTAATTCCTAATGTGTAATTTCCTAGTGTGTAATTCTAAGCAAGTTCTCTGCCGATAAAAACAAGTGTTTCCCTCAAACTAATAACAACTCATTTGAATTGTCTTTAGTTTGGAACTTTCTTAAGGAAGTGTAATTAGATTACATATCCATGCTTTTCCACATGCCTGTATACCTCTTAAGTAAAATTGATAAAGGGAAGAAGAACGACCACCCATTCTGGAAAGTTAGAGCTGTTGTTAGGTACTGTCGAGAGAGTCCAACTCAGTGACCTTATGTACAACAGAATGAAACATTTCCTGGCATTGTGCCCATGTCTGGTACTATGTCAGTGTTTCTCTGCTGTTCATAGGGTTTTTGATGGCCAATTCTTTCCGAATTATTTCAGAAGTGGGCTTCCAGGTCTTTCTCCCATTTTTTATGTGATGCTGGGGATGGAACCCAGGGCCTCAGAGAGCTCAGAGCAGCACTCTACTAACTGAGCTAAACCCCAACTCATGGAAAGTTCACAATAACCAGCATGTGCCCATCATAATGAACTCAAGGGGCTCAAAGCTACTTCCTTCCTAAAGCCACCCCTGAGTCCTCTTCTCCTCCCATGAATATGGTTTCTCCCTTTGGAATCTCACAGCATGTCACAGTGCCTCTCTATTGGCAGTTGTCTGATTCTGTTTTATATCCTGCTCCATGCCTTTTGCCACTACCAAAACCTGACTTCTCCAAAGTGCACACCATGCTCTACAGTATGTGCTCCATGAATGAAGAAAAAAATCAGTGGCCATGTAGCCTTCTTTCCCATTTACGGTTATTTATATACATCTTAGAATGCACAGAGTCCTTTGACATCTACCATAAATTTTTCATTCTTCCCCCAGGGACCCACAGAGATTCTAGGACTATTAGTGCCTTTTTTCTCTTCTGTCTCAGCTACTTTCAGGTTGGTTGTTTAAAAATTACTGTATTATAGCAACTTCTGTCAATTGACTTAGATAAGGACACATATTGTTAATGCCATAACTCAGGATCACACTCTTTATTTTCCAAACATTTTCTTTGGGCTTTGACCCAGCACCTGTGAGCCACCCTAGAAAAAGGCTCTCATACCTCATCCTGCAAGAGGGTCTTACTGTACTCCAGGTGGTGCCTCTCCAAGATAGAAGTCCCGTGAAGCTTTGCTAGTGGAGATGTGGACCTAGGAGGAAAAGGATATGTCAGAGCTTCAGCTGTTTAAAGATTACACATAAATCCATACAATACAGAATCTTTACTGTCTCAGAATTCTTTTCGATGTCTTCCCTCACCCTCCTCACCCAATGTATCTGAAGTGGTCAAAAATAACTACTGGAAAAGATTTAGATTTAAAAGTGAGAATATGCTATCCTTGAAAAAAAATCAATTTGTTGAATGCATAAGTGATTGAATTGTTTAAACGAGGACATTTAGTTCATCCTCAACTCTGCATTTAAAAATCTTTAAGTTCCCTGGGGCTTATGGTGGCCAACTGTGACTTGCATAACATGTAGCAAACCTGTGGGAGTCCATAAATTATATGCATAGAAAGTGTTAAGAGCTTCCAGGAACCAAGATGGAAATCACTATAAAGTAACATTTCTTTCCTCTCCCAAGACAGTGACATAAATTTAAACTTAAAGCTTCCATTTGTTAAGGGCTAGAGCACAGCTTTACTTGAGCGGGGACCTCAGCTGTTGGAGTGCTGTCTTCCTTCAATGCCACCTGTCTCAGGAAGTAGAAGCTATTCGGAAAATATAAAGGTCAAAAGAAAAAAATGTGGAAAGAGGCTGAGACCAAAGGTCTGCAGATTATGGGAAGGGTTTGTCATGGAAATATGGAATGAATCATTTTAAGGAAAGAAAATATCAGAAATATAGATAGATGCCTTACAGAAGTTTCATTTTACTTCACAGAGAACAGAATTTTAGGGAGAGGAAGAGTCATTGCCAGGTTACTGGTGAGTGTCATAAACTAAATACTCAGTTTATAGAGAAATTAGACTATGCCTGATCATTATTATAATTGATCATAATTATAGTAAAATTTGAATATCTGATCTATGTCAACAGTGGAAATTTAAAAAAATGAATAAAGTTCAACACCAGTTAGAAGGGAGTGAAATGTTTAATTCTTTTAATTTTAATTTTGTGTGTGTGTGTGTATAGTGCTTGGGGGTTGAACTCAGAGATTTGCACATACTTTGCAAGTGCTCTACTAATGGGCAGCACTCCCAGTCCATTATTATTTTTTATTTTGAGCCAGGGTCTCATTAAGTTACATAGGCTGCCTCTGGCCTCAAACACGTCATCCTCTTGTCTCTGCCTCAAGTTGCTGGGATTATAGGTATATGTCACCACACCCACCTTCATTCTTTTAGGTGTAAAAACATCAGTCAAATACGTGATTGATACGTGATTGGGGAGCAAGGTATTCATCCTCTCTCCAATAGCACATACTCCTCATTACTTACAAAGGAGAAATGTTCACGTACATAAAGAGACCTGCCGAATATCATCCATAAGTAGCTTAACCAAACCTCACACTTAATGGGACAAATTAATAACTTGGGCCTCCTGAGGCAATGCACTGAGGATGACACACTATCTGCAAAGAATTCCTGCCAAAAATATTTACCATGCTTTTAGAAATCAGGAAACAACTGGATAAATCCAAATTAACAGTTTTCTGCAAAATAATTGCCTACACTCTTAAAATACATCAATATCCTGAAAGACACAAAAAAATTGAGAAACTACTCCTGATGAAAGGAGATTAAAGACACTTGACAACTAAATGCAATGTAATCATTGATTCTCTCCCAAAACAAAGAGAAAAAAGAGCTAGACAGGACATTATTGGGGTAATTGGAAAAATCTGAATAAATATTCTATATTAGTTAATAGTGTGTAGTATCAATGTGAAATTTCCTAAGGATGGTTGTTATTTTGTGTTTATGTAGGTGTATGGGTCTCTTATTCTTAGGAAGAATATGGTGAAATATTTAGGAATGACATGTCATGTCTGCAAATGATTCATAAATGGTTCCATAAAAAAGAATTTATATACACCCATATATGCATATGTACTTATTTGGGGAGAAGAAAACGAAACTAATTTGACAAGATGTTTGCGTAGAAAAAGAAATTTGCAGTGAAGTTATTAAAGATTTCAAAGGGATATTGAGGAAAGAACAGATAATGAAAGCACAAAATTCATTAATAATTTTCTATATTTAGAATGGCAAGAGTAAGCTTGAAGTGTATTTAGATTAATACTGTCTAACCATTCACAAAGAAATAACCAGAGGTTAGAACCTCAAGCAACAGAGATTATGTATGATATTTGATTATTAAACCTACCAGGTTTCCCTTCAATAGTAATAATAATAATAATAATTATTATTATTATTATTATTATTATTATTATTTGCATTACTGGGGGTTGAAGCCAGGGCCTCGCATTTGCATGCTTTGCAAGTGCTGGCCCACTGAGCTGAACCCCAGCCCATTTTATTTATTTATTTATTTATTTTTACTTTTTTGAGACAGGGTCTCACCAAGTTATGCAGACTGCCTCTGGTCTCGAACTTGCAATCCTCCCGCCTCCACCTCCCAAGCTGCTGGGATTACAGGTGTGCACCACTGTGCCTGGCTCCCTTCAATAATTTTTGAAGATGAAGACTCGGCAGGGGGTGATGATAGTATGAAAACACTAAGGGGCTTTTTAAAATTTGTTTTGTTTTGTTTTGTTCCATACTGGGGAGTTAAGGTTGAACCCAGGGCCTCTGAGAGCGGAACAAGTGCTTTACCACTGAGCTGTACCTCCAGGCCCTTTTTTATTTTCTCTTTTTGAGACAGGTTCTCACTAAGTTGTGCAGGCTGCCTCTGGCCTCAACAGCATGAAATAGAAAGCAAACTGGCTGGAAAAGTGAAGTAAACAAAAAGAACACAAGATTTTGAAGGAATTTGAAAATGGCAAAGTTTTAGGGTGTTGTTAAAGGGCATAATCTAAGGCTGGGAGATAAGATTAGAAAGCAGAACCAAGGGGGTCAGACATTTTGGAGACAAGGAATCAGACCAAGGGCACAAGGTCAAACCAGGAAGCAGAGTCATCTGTGTCTCAGCTGCTGCAGGTCACTCCATAGCTGGTCTCGTTGCTACTATCAGCATGTGAATAATTTGATTTTAGTCAACTATTTTTATTAGCTACACTTCCCAATATAATGACTCAATATGATGGCAATTCTTTTGAAAAAATAGAGGTCCATAGAGAGGTTCATTGAGGAATAAAAGACTGCATTTAATCCCAGAAGGTTAGCAGAGCTGACAGAAGACTGTAGAGCAACTGCTAAGGGTGAAGAAGACAGACTTGCCCATCTGCACCCAGGAAATCTTTCCATAACCATTTTATATGCATGATCGCATTTAATATTCACATGTTCCTGCTGTCCAGTTTGCAGAAAAGAAGTCCTGGAAAAACCCCAACAGACTAAACCACAGGCCAACACAGAGTCCTGGGAGGTGGTTGCACCTTTCCGGCAAAACTGCAGGTGAAATGCCACATCTAATCCTGCTACTGTCTATCACCTAAGGCAAGGCTGATGGTCTTTATGGGCTTGTATCCTCATCCATAAAAGAAGGGGATAATAGTACCTCCCACGTGGGGGTGAATGAGGATTAAATAAGGCAATGGATGTCAAGTGGTTAGGTTGGTCTCCAGCACCCAAGAGGTACTCAATAAGCCAGGCATGGTGGTTTGTGTTGTTGTTGTTAGGTGCCATGGAGTCAAGTCCAACTCATATGGACCCTATGTATAACAGAATGAAACACTCCCTGACACTGTGCCATGCCTGGAACTGTCAGTGCTTCTCTGCTCTTCATAGGGTTTTCAACAGTGAATTGTTTCAGGAGTGGGCTGTCGGGTCCTTTTTCTAAGCCTTTCCAAGCCTTTTTCCAAGCACCAGGTGTTCCCAGAGGGTCTCCCATCCAAGTACTAACCAGGCCTGACCCTGTTAGCTTCCAAAACCAAACGGCATCAGACACTGGGGTGGTACAGCAGTAGATAGGTGTGGTGGCACACACCTGTAATTCCAGCACCCAGAAGGCCGAAGCAAGAGGATCATAAGTTCAGGAACAGCCTGAGCTACACAGCAAGACTCTGCCTAACAACAACAACAATAACAACAACAACAACAGGTATTCAATATATGCTAGGTTTCTTTGGAATTGATTGGCGAGCCCACTGCTGATTGGGAGGGAGAAAGAGGACACAGATGATACTCAGGAAACTTGTATTCAGGAGGATAGAATGGCTGACACAGACGGGACCTTCTCAAGATGGAGCCATCCCTTGCCCAAGCCTTGGTATGGATCCTCCTTTTGAGACACAGCCTAATAGAAAGAATTGCTAGGGAAGAGAAGTCACTGTTTCTAGGTGCTTTTCATTCACCAAATGTGTTTTTCTTGAGCACTTACTTTGCAGGCTTCACATATTCACACAAATTTCCTTTCATTCTCATAACAGTCTTCAAGATGTCAATATTATACCCATTTCATAGCTAAGAAACTGAAACTCAGATTAAGTAATTTGCCCTGGGTCTCTCAACCAGGAAGTAGTTGGGCCTCACAAACCCAGGCTCCAAAGCCTGTTATCTCTGCCTCTGAAGAAGGGTAAGCTATGTGTTGGAATAGAGAGTGAAGTGTAGCCAAGGCAAAAAGTGCATCTTTAAAATCATTATCAAGGAGCCAGGCTGGTCACAAGCACTGCAATGAATTTTGAAGAAGGCCACTAACATAATAATAGTAATAATAATGTTGTTGAGGGCTGGGATTTAGCTCAGTTGGTAGAGCGCTGCGCTGCAGTCTCTGAGGTCCCTAGTTCAATTCCCAGCACCACAAAGATGGGAGAAGGACCTGGCAATCCACTACCAAGGCAATCCTGAAACAGTCAGCCATTGAAAACCCTATGAGGGTCGCTATGAGTAGGATACCGACTCGACGGCACCTAACAACAACAACAACAATGTTGTTGATGTTGTTGTTGTTAGGTGCCATTGAGTTGGTGTCTGATTCATAATGACCCTATGTACAACAAACGAAGCACTATTGTCAATGCTTCTCTGCTATTCATAGGGTTTTCAATGGCTGATTGTTTTTTGGAAGTGGGTTGCCGGGTCCTTCTCCCAAACCTACAGCACCTGGTGTTCCCAGGCGGTCTCCTATCCAAGTACTAACCAGGCCACACCCTGCTTAGCTTCCAAGATCTGATGGGATCCGATGTCACAGTGGTATAGCTGCAGGCTTTAGTAATATTAACACTTAATATTTATTATTAGCTAAGAGTCTATCATGAGCTCAGGGTTTTATATGCATGACCTCATTTAATCTTTATGACCTTATATTTTAGATACCATTATTGTAATTTCCTCTTTTCCAGGTGAGGAAACTAAGACTTAGAAACTTTAAATAACTTGTGATCCCAGTGAACCCCAATGTATCTTAACCAAGCCTGCACTCTCATTATTGCCCTTTCTTTCTTGGGGAGAGAGGGAGATAGCATTGAGGTTAGTATGGAAAACCAGATGAAGGATGCTTGTCAGAAACCAAAGGATAAGGAAATAAAGGGTAGTGAGCTCAGAAAGAAGTATTCTCTAGCCTGAGCCAGGGAGAGTTTTCCAGGTGTTCCCTTGTGTAAACTTAAGATTAATGCACTTTAACATTTGAATTCAATACTTTGATTAAACAAAGTTGTATAAAGAAAAAGTGAAGGCATATGTTAATGCGGCAGAGGAACATTGAAAATGTAAATGGAAAAGAAAGAGAGATACAAGCACTAGGGAGAAAAATGAGATGTTATCATGAGGGATGAAGCTCTGGAGGCAACAGGACATAGCCTTGAGACTCTCAAATGCAGTAAGGAAGAATCAAGGGAGCCAAGAGATAGCAAAAAGCTTTCTTCTCCTAGGCACCTTCAAACACCCACCAGTACATGTGGACATGTGTGTCTTCACTTACTTCATCTGGTACAAATTATTGGTGCCTCTGTGGTCAATGTCATGGCAGAAAGCAGCAGCAAGCATGGCAAAAGCTTCAAGGTCGGTATAGTATTTCTTTAGTCTTCCTGTCTAAAAATATACAGATAGATACATATTTATGTTGATTAATACACCTCTATTCCAAGGACTTGGAAGAAGGACTTGGCACCCCATTCCCAAAAAGCAACAAACCATTGAAAACCCTATGAATGGCAGAGAAGCATTGACAATAGTGCTGGGCATGGCACAGTGTCAAGTAGTGTTTCATTTGTTGTGCATAGGGTTGCTATGAGTTGGACCCAACTCGATGGCACCTAACAACAACAACCAACTCCAAGTATAGCCCGGCCTGGCTGCCAGGGAGAAGGCAATTCACTGTGGGTTTTTCTGGTTTTCATTTTTGTAGTACCTAGGGATTGACCCCAGGGCCTGTACATGCTAGGCAAGTGCTCTACCACTGAACTGTACCTCCAGCCCCTTTTTAATTTTTTTATGTAATTTGTTTTTCACGGTACTTGGGGGTTGAACCTGGGACCTTGTGTGTACTTTGCAAGTGTTCTACCACTGAGCTGAACCCCAGCCTCTTTTTAAAACTTTTAATCTTGAGACAGGGTCTTGTTAAATTACACAGGCTGCCATTGGTCTCGAACTTGTGATCCTTCTGCCTCTGCCTCCCCAGTCACTGGGATTACAGGCATGCTCCACAGTGCCCTGCCAGCCCACCGTGTTTTCACAGCAAGCTGGCTTTATTTCTTGTAATTCTCGCTGCATTCTGGGCAATTCTAATACTTAGCAGCTACCTGAATTTCCTTTTAAAAAGTAAGTACATGAGCCTCTGAACGATAATCCAGCCAAGCGCCCACGGATACTCAAGTCTCTGGGTTCATCTTCAGGGGGCTGGGATTTGGGTGGTTGTGCCCACAAATTTTGAAATAACAGAAATGAGATAGTATCTGTTTCCCACCATGCTCAAGTGGGAAATTGACAGGTTGACAATGATTTCCAGTGATTTCCAGCACCCCATACCTACCATCAGCAATGTAAACATGGTTTGCCCCACATTAAATCCATGTCGCCAGTTGTGGTAAGTGACAGAGCGGTACCCTTTCCTCACTGTGTACATCCATCTGGTAAGAACCTGTTACCAAAAGGCAACAACACCATTCAGACTTTGGAACAGAATTCTAAAGGTTAGAAGGCTGATGACAATCTTATCTAAAAGGATGCGTTGGTCTTGTTGACAGAGTTTAAGCTCACATATTTACAAAGTTAATGATAATTTAAAATCCAAACGGAGTTAATCTTTTGAACTGCAGAGAACATTACTAAAGCACAGCAACAGAATCAAACAGCATTTTTAATGAGATACCATCTAACCTCTACGGGTACTTTGAATTTCTCCACCACATTTATTTCAAAAAACAGTTGTAGTCCACATTTAACCAATTCGTGCTCAGTAATGGAGAAGTCACTGAAGTGGAACTCATACAGGTCGACTGCCTTTGGGTCTGGCAAGTCTTCTTTCTATTGAAAGGACAGATTGTTTCAGGTTATATTTGCCCTCTTCCCTTAGTGGTCACATACTCAATAATGAATGTGAAACAAAATTGTGATTAAAGAACACAACAGGCAATTCACTGAGCCTCTGCTATGTGCCAGGTACTGGGTTGTACAATTCGCATAGATTATCCTCACAACAAACTTACAAAAAATTATCCCCACATATTTATTTATGGGTAGCAAAAGTGAGATTTACCCATAATAATAAAAAAAAGCAAAATCTTTCCAAGTGATGAGTTTTAAATCCAAATCCAATTCCAGTGGCTATTTTCTTTTTCTAGTGCAAAATAAAATGTGTAGTTATTGTACGCTTGCTTGTTTTTCAATACTTAACATTTATTTCCTAGTCAGGAAATATTCTGTAAACAGTAGGTGATTGCTTAATTCACTTCTCTTGTATTTTCTTTATGTGCTCAGTGATGGCTTTCCATTAGACTGTGGCGATCCTGCTCTTATTTGCTGCCATGTCTCAGAACCTGTGGTGTCTATCCAGGAAGGTACTCAGTAAATGTTTGTAGAATGAATGAATGGGTGAATGCCCCGCACTGTATAGGTATACTTGCAGACATTTCTTTTCACTTACATCTCATTAGGATTTAGGAATATATGAGAAAAAAAAAAAGGTGAACTAGACACATGACTTAGGAAATGAAAATATGGATCTTATGCTTAAGGAAATTAATGTATTGAGATGGTTATAAAGTATCCTCCAGTGAAAGGTGAGCACTTAGAATAATCAGAGAACACAGCATGGTGTATTCAGTGCTACAGAAGAAACAGAATGTGTGGGGACAGGTTCCCCGTAATCAAATAAAGGGAGGTCTTGGAGGGGCATATATGATGTTGAGTTGGTAGAGCAACAGGAGGTGGGGATTCCTCTGTGTGTGTGTGTGTGTGTGTGTGTGTGTGTGTGTGTGTGTGTGTGTGTCTGTAGAAAGGACCAAGAGGTGGAATCAGTCCCAGCTGTGGGGTCTACCCGATGGACCTGCAGGGGCAACGTGGTCCAATGGCTGTTTACTGAGCGCATGATATGTGCTTCATATTGTGCTGAGGAGACACAAAAGTGGGGAAAGTCGGTTCCCTTTCATCAGTAAGGGTAAGGTTTCCCAGGTACCATTCATCCTCTATTGATGCAAATTTCAACCCCAAAGGGGATATACGTGCCTGAAGAAAAATGATGGGTTTTTGGTCCCCTGGTCCCTGTGCCTGGGCTGGCCCCTCACACCTTGCCCCTCCCCCATTGGGGCAATGTCCTCCTGTCCTCCCCCCTCACCACTGCCACTCTCAGACTGATCACTTGAGGCAGACATGTTCTTTCCTGCAAAGCAGTAGCTTAGTGTGAGGAGACCAGTACTGGGTTTTGATTAGGAACACCTCCACTCCGGAACAGGCCTCAGTGTTCTCCTCTGTGACGTGGGACTGTAACCGTAACATTTTTCATTTTTGTTTTTTTAATAAAAAGTAATCCCGATTTTATTTACAACTACAATTTATTTACATAAAATTAGAGAGGATTCCATTCATAACCCCTTTCTCTCCTTCCTCCATTTTTCAAAGGGCCCTCCTGGGTCCTCTGTCTTCCTTTATTGTCCCTCTCTCTCTCTCACACCCTTCCAGACTGTTCACTCACGTGGACCCTTCTTTCTTTTTTTTATCTATCCACAGGTATCTACTGGCCCCTGGATGTACTCTAGGCATTGTGGGTAAAGTAATGAAGGAAGCAAGCATGGTTACTGTCCCTGAAACATGCACCACCATGTAGACAGGCAGACAATAAGCACGTCTTCTGAAACTCAGTGTAGGAGGCAGAGAGGGTTATGGGGTGGCCTCCCTCCTAGAGCTTGTCTCAGTCCCTCAGTTCTGAGAGCCATGTAAAGGTAAAAGGAGAAAGTACTTTTGACTGCATCTCAGGACCTGTCACGCGAGTGTGTGAAGGTGCATTTTAGCAGGAAACAAAAGACGTCCTCAGGATGATGATTCCCATGTCCCCATTTGCAGTCACAAGTGAACAAAGTCCTATTCCGGTACTGAAGTCGTTAGAGCAGGTTTTCAGTCTGTGATACAAAGAGATGGAGAAAAGCCAAGGCTTCTTGTTCGTCGGCTGAGTGGGGGCTCTTGCTCCTGGGGGCTGACTTTCTCCTTCTTGCAGGAATCACACAGAGAGGAGGAAGCTGCCG
The DNA here is from genome assembly GCA_007922755.1 of Pedetes capensis. Taxonomy (NCBI): domain Eukaryota; kingdom Metazoa; phylum Chordata; class Mammalia; order Rodentia; family Pedetidae; genus Pedetes; species Pedetes capensis. The sequence goes on along the minus strand of VMDO01009953.1, from coordinate 16,366 downwards.
CCAGCCTGGCCGGCTCTATCTGCTCCCAGAGGGATCTTCATGGATGCTGATCAGGTAGCTCTCCAGGTCTCAGTGTGCAGGACGGTGGTGGCCTTGTCCCGGGTCTGTGACAGGCCTCAGGCAGCTTTCCTTGGCCACTCACTGAGGTACCAGCCCCACCCAGCCAGTTTGGCTTCCCTGAGGTGGCACTATCTATATCTCCACACACTTGTTTGCACCATCCTGGTGTCTCACTTCCACCTCCAGCCATCTACAGCCCTCATCATCAGGCTCTGGCTCCCCAATGTCTGCTTCCTCCCAAGGCCTCTGTGCCCTGCCTCTCATGTCTGGGGCTGTATCCTCTGAGCATAGACTCAGGCACCAGGCTTCCCAGGCCCTGGCGCTCATTGTTCGTGAACACACCCATGCGGGGCAGTGGCGGTGCTTATGTTTTTGTCTCCCCAATACACAGAAGGCTTCTTGAACCAGATATGAACTGGATCCTAAAATCCTTTGCCCTCAGCACCTAACACTGCACCTTGGATTATGGTATCAATTGCTGAACGGATGAAAAGGTTAAATAAAGGATGAGTGAATGAGGCACTTCTCTGGGAAATCCTCTGTAAACCTATGGTGGAGCAAAAATTGGCCCTGGGGTCTCTGTGAGAGCAGGATAAAGGGAGCAGGAAGGTGTTCATCACTTCCTGGCTTGTCACTTCCGCTGCCTGAGTCTGAGGAAGCACTGCTACACTGGTCTTTCCCAGGACAGAGACACAAAACCATTGTCACTCCTAGAAAATAGGACTGAGCCTCCCCTGGACCTAAAATTAAAGTGTAATCCTGGATAAAGAATTGGGGTGAGTGGAGATGGAAGAATACTTATGTATCTGAGAACTGATGCCAGGATAATGTTAAAGAACTCCTCTTGTTATCGGGGAGACGTGGGGAGGGTGGGTAGGTGGGTCCCGAGCATGGGTCTGGGAATCTGGCAGCAAAACCTTGGTCCTTGTATTCAGCATTCAAAAAAATTTATACCCGACACAAAAGTTATAGGAGAGAGTATAGAAAAGGTTTGTTAAGGATAGTACACCTTTAAAAAATAGTCACAGGGCAACTGGGTGAGGTGGCACACTCCTATAATCCCAGTGACTCAGGAGGGGGAGGCAGGAGGATCGCAAGTTCGAGACCACAGTCAGCCTGCATAATTTAGTGAGACCCCGTCTCAAAAAGTAAAAAAAAAAAAAAAATTGGGGGGTTGCTGAGGGTGCAGCTCAGTGGTCCACCACTTGCAAAGCTTACAAGCGTGAGGCCCTGGGCTCAACCCCAGAACAACAACAAAAAAAAATTGTCACAGAGTAAACTGAGGCACTTGGAACAACCTAGGGCAATCTGCAAAGAAATTTGGAAAAACCTGTGTTCCTTGGGTGAATTGGCATAAGGATATTTCTATTCCCCAAGAAAAGGTAAAGAAGCCAGAGAAGAGGAGAATTAAGCATGCTTTTAGAAAGAAACGAAACTTGGATAGACAGAGAAGATGGCAGGCCTGAGAGAAGGGAGAAGCATACACGTGATTGCTGGAGAGAGGAGAGTGAGGAATGGAGAGGAAGAGAGAGGAAGAGAAAGTGTTAAGCCAGGTCAATGTGACCTGTTATCAGTATTGGGATATAAACAGACAGAGATAACCAGGACACAGACTTAGTGTGTGCACAAAATTACTATGATATGATCCCATGTAACTGTGATTGGATGGCTGTCTTGACAATTAGCCACTATTGTGTAAAAGCTTTAAGAAGCCACTCTGCCAGCACTAGGCATGCATAGAGGTAGAACATGCAAAGAGGGAGGGACACACGTGGAGAGGACTGAGGGATATGGAGAGGCAATGGGACACGCAGAGGCTGGTGGCCATGGGTCATGGCACCATGGAGGGATCGGGGAGGAAAATCCTGGAATAAAGCATGTCAGACCTGTCTTCGGCTCCTTTGGTTGGCCTCAAGTGTTGGTCTGTCTGGCTGAGGAATTCAGCCCAGCGGTCACCACAGAGAGGAGCAGAGAAAGAGAGATTGGGCACATGTTCCTTCTAGTTTTATTCAAATAGGGCACGCCCACTGTGACGTCAGCCCTAGGCGCCCAGCCCTGAACACCTAGTGTAATGTAGGCCTAGGGTCTTTGTTTTGTAAATGGATCAATGGGTTGGACTAATGTGTGGGGCCCATAGGTGGATCAATGTAGAGGTTTGTCTCCCATGTGGCTTCATTCATCATGGCTAACCAGCAGGAGGCCTTCTCAATCGCCTCTTCCTCCATTTTGCCTGTTAATGGCTAAGCTAGCTACCTAACTCTCAGACATATTCGTCTGTTTATGTTCTTAGGTTTTATGCGGCAAGGATTTGGGATTAGCTGGATAGATTTTTACATTAAAGAGAGGCTGCATTCGGCAAGTCTACAGTGTTTTGCCCATTTTACTGCCTTTGCAACATCAGGGGCTTTCTCTTCTTCATGGAGAACTATTTCTAGTGTCATGCATGTTAGCTAGTTTTGATTTAAAAGAGGATGTGTATCATTAAGGCCATGTGAGGAGGCCTTAAGAAGGCCATCTTTTGGGCCAGATGGGAGAGGGTGGTGCTCAGAGATGGAGTCCACTACAGAGGGAGAATGAGAGCGTGTGACTCAAAAAATGTCAAAGGCCAGCAGAGCAAAGGGCTAGGATGGGAGGACAGGGCCCATAAAAAAAGGAAGAGAGCAGATGAGATGGTGTGTCTTCATTTAGAAAGAATGGATCGGAAAGGGGCAGTGGACAGTGGGGTGAAGTGGTTAGAGAAGGAATTAAATGTGATATTATTTCAGTTTCTTTTTTAATTTTTAAAAATTTTTGATTGATTGATTGATTGAGACAGGGTGTCTATGTATAGCCCAGGCTGCCCTGGAACTATGTAGTCCAGGCTGGTCTTGAACTAATGCTGCGCTTCCTGCCTTAGCCTCATGAATGCTGGGATTATAGGTATATGTATACTACCACACTTGGCTTATTTCAATTTCAATCAGAATTCAAACCTCTGAAATCTTGGTAAATATCTCAGGAGGTCATGGGATCTCAGAAGGGCCATGCCTTAGAAATAGAGGCTCTACCCCAGTAGTAAGGCAAAACTAAAGAAGACTGCCCAAACAAAACCTAAAAACAACCGTCTTCATCTGGCAGAAGAATGTCTAACTCTCTTTGCAGAAAGATATTATCACTCAGAGCCCCTACAAGTTTTTATTCACTATATCTGGTTTTTAATTTAAAAATCACAAAGCATTTTTTAAAATGGTATCAAATGACTAAAACCCAAGTATAAAAAATAAACAGTAGAACCAGACCCAGAGGTGATTTGGGTATAAAAATGGGTTCTTTAAAATAATTATGATCAACAAATTTTTTAAATTGAGGGAAAGATAGTAAAATAGATACAAAGATGAGAAGTTTTAACACAGGGTGGAACCTTAAAAAATGAATTAAATGTAGTTTCTAGAACTGAAAAAAGATGATCTCAAAAATTAAAAACTTACTGAGCAAGTTTTCTTTTTTATGGTACCTGGGATTGAACCCAGGACATTGCACACACTTTGCAAGTGCTTTCCCACTGAGCTGCACCCCTAGCCCGTTTTTTATTTTTTATTTTTGAGTCAGGGTCACACTAGGTTGTGGAGGCTGCCTCTGGCATCAAACTTGCAATTCTCTTTCCTCCGCCTCCCAAGTCACTGGGATTATAGTCATGCACCACTACACCCAGCTCTATTGATCAAATTTAACAGTAGACCAGACACAGCAAAAGTTAAGACTAGTGAATAAGAAGAGACGTTAATTTCAACAAGAAATAATTGCAATGGCCTGACATCAATAACAGGAAGGCACTGAGCTCCTCCAGACCTCGGAAGAGAAGCTAGCAATGGCAGGTGGTCATTGCACTTGGAAAGGTCTATATTCTACTATAGCTCTGGCATGACCTCTGGGGTGGCCATGGCACAATCCACAGCTTTAAAATACCATAATAAACCGTGATACTCCTAGACTGAAGCCCCTTGTGCAGTAGTTTAGTCAGTTGTAGTTGTAAATTATCTTTGTGAATGGAACTGTAGGGAACAAAGATGAAGAAAATCAGGCAATCAAAAGATCAGTCTTTGGAAGAAATCTCCTTTTTAGCCTTGAAAAATGTTGGGAAAGAAAACATTTCCTTGAAACATGAGAAAGCATGTCCTAATATATTTTATTCAAAAGACATCAATGATAGAAGAAAAATACTTACCAAAATTGTGAGAAGCTGTTTTTCTTCACAGTCTTCAATTACATCTATATGTAACTTCTCTTTAAATTTCTAGAAGGTAAAAACAATTTTGAGGCATGAAATTCCTATGAAGGAGAAGATTTCTATCAGATTCACATACTATTAAAATTAGTTAAGACATATTTAAAATATACTCCATACTTTTTCCAAGACAAAGACACATACTGGATGCAAAGGAGACCTATAGTACCTGATTATTAAGAGTTGGATCTGAGAAATAATTGATTTCTCTAGATCCCCAAAATGTAGCAGTAACTATCTTTAAAAAAAAGTGCTGTGGGTTGTATATATGTAAAGAGGAAAAAGAAAAATGAGTAGCTTACATCTTTTCTAAAAGCTGATAGTAATTTTACATGATTCCCCCAGATCTTTTCACCTTTAAGATCTCAAATTGTCAAATCAAAAATCTTAACTTTCTTTGTTTCTTTTCTTTCTCTTTCTTTTTTCTTTTGTTTTCTTTTTCTTTCTTTCTTTCTTTTTTCTTTTTTTTTTTTTTGCGGTACTGGGAGTTGAACATAGGGTCTCAACGCTTGCATGCTTTGCAAGTGCTGTACCACTGAGATGCACCCTCAGCCCATTTTTTTACTTTTTGACACAGGGTCTCACTAAATTACAGACTGCCTCTGGTCTCAAACTTGCAATCCTCCTGCCTCCGCCTCCCCAGTCGCTGGGATTACAGGCATGAGCCACTGCGCCTGGCTTTTTAAATATCTTAATTTTCAATACCCCCAGTAAAACCAAAACCAATCAAACATTCCACCCCCACCCCAAACAATACCTATACACACACTGTAAAAGCTAAGGAAATGTAAGGAATAGAGACAGCAAATACATGATATTTTCCCTTTATTTTGTGGTAATTAGAACACTTAGCAAAAAACCTCTGGCTTCCCCATCATCCATGACTTCGGTCTTGGTCATGTGACTTGCTTTGGCCAATGAGAAGTTCAGGGACTCTAATGTGAGCAAACGCTAAGTAAGCTTGCACAGTTGGGCTTGCCTTACTACACTTCTGTCATCATTGTGAAACTATCAGGTAGGTGCTGGTCCACAAACATAGACACATGCAGCAGGAACCATGCTCAGCCCAGGTCAAACAAAGCCTCACTGACCCACAAATTAATGAGTAAGAGATAGATAGATGCTGTATGCCACTTGTAGTGGTTGTTACACAGTAGATGTGGTAATAGCTGACTGATACTTTGTTCTTCCTGGGAATATTTATTTTCCTTGCTAGCGCACTTGAATCTGCATGTCACTATCTCAGCTCCTACAAACCCAGGAGCTGTTTTTAACAAAGTGCTATTCCAACTAAGCTGACTAGACTTCTAGTAAGAATCTATGTACAATGGGCCACTGAGCTCTTCCTCCCATCCTTCCTTCTCTGTCTTTCCCTCCTTATCCTGGGACTAAGCCTACTCTTGTTTTTCAGACTCTTGGGAAATGAGGTGTTTTCTAGAGGCTGAAGTTAAATACCACCTAGTGTCTACAGGACTGAACTCTCCACTTACCAAAATAGACTCAAGTTCATCAGGAGTGGCTTTGGTGTGGTTCATGAGCATTTCCTGAGCAATGTCCTTTCTATTTTCCAGCTTGTTCATTTTCTCGTAGGTGTCAGTATTCAAAAGAGACCAGCCAAGGAATTGTGTAAGAGTCTGCAATGTACAAAAGGGGATTCAGATTCTCTAAAGTTAAAGAAAAATTGACTTCAGGCTGTAATCTGCATGCTTTCCTATTAATGAGTCTCCCTTCCACCATAAACAACCCAGTTCTTTATTTCACTTTATTATTTTATTTTATTGTGGTGCTGGAGATGGAACCCAGGGCCTTGTGTATGCTAGGTAAGCACTCTACCATTGAGCTACATCCCCAGCCCTATTTTACAATAAGGAAAAAAAAAAACTGGCTAAGCCCCTACTTTTCAAAGTGCCTTGCATGACAAATACTCTGTTGCAAGAGAGGAATTACAAACACTAGTGGAATAAAGCAGGACTTAAAAATTAGACAAAGAGCTGGCTATGAGAATGAGAAAGGATGGAAGAAAGGAGAAGATGATAGAAGTGTTCTTTCCTGTTTTTTATAGGATTGGAAAGAATTTGCATTAAGTGAAAAACTTTCTACTTTAATAGAAAAGGTTGCAGTTTGTGAGAGTCAGGAAATAGAAATGACATAAAACCAACATTTGGATCACAATAATGTGTGACTCATGTCTTAATTGCTCTTCAAAATATCATTTCAGAAAAACACATTATCAGGATCCTCCATTATTTTGCTGTTGTGCTCACCTCAGTAATGTGTTCGTCATGCTCATCAAAGGGTTTCCCATCCTTCCTGTTGTAAAAGGTAGCTACTCCCACGATGTCTTCTTTCTTGTTGACAATAGGCAGGGACAAGACATTTTTAATGACCCAGCCAGTTTCATCTACTGGTCCTTTCTACAAAGGAAGGGAATTTAGGTTATTTTATTGTTTACTTTTTAATTGGAATTAGTTATAGATTCACAAGATATTGCAAGAAGCAATGTGCACAGAGGTCCCATATATTCTCCCCCCCCCCCCACTTCCACCAATGGTAACATCTTGTGTAGCTATAGTACAATACCGTACAAAACCAGGAAACGGTAAGAATCTAAAGAGTTTATTTGGATTTCATTAGATTTATATGTACTGATTTCTGCATGTGCGTGCAGGTATGTGTGTGATTATAGTTCTACACAAATTTATCCCATGTGTAGATTTTCAAACGCCATTAGAATCAAGATACAGAACTAGTCCATCGCTGTCAGGCATGATGGTGCATGCATGTAATCCCAGCATTCAGGAGGCACAGGCAGGAGGATTGCCATTAAGTGTGTTGTCAGCCTGATTTGTATAGTGAGTTCCAGAAACAAACCAACAAAAAGGACTAGTCCATCACTGCAAGGCTCCCTTGTAGCCACCACCCTCCCACCTACCACTTAGTTTATTTTTAAGTAAATCTCTGAGTGTTGCATGGCTAAGTGTCAGAACATGGCTAAGACTGTAGAGCCATTGTAAGTGCTCTTGGACATCAAATCAGATATACTAGAATTAGATCCAAATTTCTATTCAGACAACCCTAACCTTTTCCCTTTGTTCCTCAACCTTAGGGATGGAAAGAACTTCTTATCTCATGTTACCTCATTGTTTCTTTTTCACTTTTTCTGATGTTTTATTTATTTTTCTGGTGCTGGAGATCAATACTAGGGCCTTGCACATGCCAGGCAAGCACTCTACTACTGAGCTCCATCCCCAGCCCTTGGGCTTTTTTTTTTTTTTTTTTTTTCTTGAGACAGGGTCTCACTGTCTAGCTCAGGTTGACTTTGAACTGGCAATCCTCCTGCCTCCTGAGTGCTGAGATTATCGATGTGCAGCACCACACTCTATCCTTTTCATTTTTTCTGTCCCACAATGCCTGTTTAGCTAATTTCTTACGTTAAATTGTTGTTGTTGTTGTTAGGTGCCGTCAAGTTGAGTCCGACTCATAGCGACCCTCATAGGGTTTTCAATGGCTGACTGTTTCAGGATTGCCTTGGGAGTGGATTGCCAGATCCTTCTCCCATTTTTGCAGTGCTGGGAATTGAACTGGGGACCTCAGAGACTGCAGCGCAGTGCTCTACCAACTGAGCTAAATCCCAGCCCCTACGTTAAATTATTACTGTTGAAATAAATAGTGTGATTTCTATTTTCTGGACTCATGCATCAAGATAGTCTGTGTGAGTGTGTGTGTGGGGGTGTTACATTGAGTTTAGCAGACGTCTGTCAAGTCCCTATGATGTGCCAAGAAAGAAACTAGTTGCTGGGGTTACACAGGCCTTATCCTTATCATAGGCCTTATCCTAATGATGCTTTTAGTCTAGTTGGGGGATGCAGGCACCGCAGTTCAGAAGTGTTTCTCAAAATGTTGCTGAAGAACCATGTGCAACAGATTCACTTTAGCTTGTTTCATGGTCTCTGGGCATGCATCTTAAATAAGCTCCCTGTGAAATGCTGATGCCAGCTCCAGGATGAGGACCACAGTGTGCCAACTGCCCAGTGTGTGGCTAAGGCAAAGGGAACTATGCACCCAACACACCACACCATTGGGCTTTAAGCCTCCCATGGCTTATTTTGTCATCCTTAGAGGCCCACGGTGAGTCTCACCTCTCCCATGAAGCCTCCTCTAACTTTTCTAACCCCTATGGAACTTCTCTTTTTCAAACTTGCAACTGCACTTATTGCCTGGATCACACAATTTAGCATCTAGATATTTTCTAAGTGCTTCAGAATTGTTAACTTTGGTCTCTGAGGCTGTCTTCTAAATTTAGCAAAGGCAGGGACTATGGTATAATCTATTAAATTTCACATAAGTGGTAGAACAGTATAATAGTTATAAATAAACGTTTGCTTATTATGTAAATAAGTTTTGCAAATAATTTATTACCTATTACTAATCTTTGTATTTGAGATGAAAAAGAAAGAAACCCAGTGTCACTTTTGTGTCCTAATGGTCAAAGCTTAAGGAAAGAGACGTAGTGCACAGTGTTTTCAAACACTGAGAAACAGTTATATTCTAAAACCATCTTATAGGTTAGGGACAAATCATTAACAGGAAACATATCACATGGGTGCAAAATAACTTCACAACTTTAAGTTCCCATGTGTGTATGTGTCTATATAATTTTTCTGTTTTTGCCGTGTTAGGGATCAAACCTGGGCCTTGTGCATGCTAGGCAAGAGCTCTACCACTGCGCTACATCCCCAGTGCTCATGTATATTTCTTAAAGCTTCCAAAATAAGCTTTATTGACTGCTTCTCAATGTTTTAGTAAACATTTATTTACTATCTGCTTATAGTCATAGGTTTTGCCACTAATTAGAGCTTTTGACAGCAAAGTGGTAGAAGGAAACTAAGATTTAGAAAAATTAATACCACAAAAACTCAAAACAAAAAATTCTACGTAGGTTTCTTCCCCTGTGAATTGGGGCCACTTTAATTGATATTAAAGGAAGGACTCCTTGGTCTATTTCAATGAAAACTCCATAAAGATGTCTGCATCCTAATCCCTGGAACTGGTAAGTGGCCTACATAGCAAAGGAGACTTAGAGTAGCAGACAGAAGTAAGATTACTAATCAGCCAACCTTAAGATAAAGAAATTATCCTGGACTTTCCAGGTGGACCCAATGTAATTACAAGGAATCTTAAAAATAGTAAAGAGGGTGGAATCAGAATCAAAGAAGAAGATAAAATGTCAGAGCAAGGTCAGAGAGCTGCTGGCTTTGAAGACAGCAGGGTCCACAAACCAAGGATTCCCAACAGCTGGAGCTGGAGAAGGCAAGCAGATGGGTTCCCCCCAAGAGCCTTCAGAGAGGTACACAGTCCTCCAACCCCTCGATTATAGCCTGATGGGACCCATTTTGGATTAGTGACTTGCAGAACTGTAAGATAATACTTAATTGTGTTGTTTCAAATCAGTAAGTGGTAATTTGTTACAGCAACAGTAGGAAATGAGTACATTATGGTCCCCAAGGAACATAGTTTAAAAATCACTGTCTTTGCAGGTCTTCTCTGACAATAACTCATTTTAGATCTAGGGATTTTCCATCAAACTTATCAGGTAATAGTGAGAACGGGTCAGGGCATGAGCACAGGTAGAGAGAGAATGGGAAGGCAGAGCACGAAAGGAGGATGGTACTTTGGTAGTGGGGCAGGTGGCCCTCCTGAGTCTTGTCCAGAGAAGGCTGCACAGGCAACAATGTCTGTGCAGCCAAAGGAAGGAGGCTCAGGGTGCGGAGAAAGTCAGGTAGAGATGCAGTCCTGACCTAGCTAAGGTGAAAAGGAAGGATGCAAAGGTGGGAGGAAGCACCTTGGACCACAGTGCAGTTCTAGAATAGTCTGCAAGGCTGCTGAGGATTTCCAGGGCAATACTGCCCTTCAGAGGAGTCTGCTTGTCTCCTGGGAGGGACCTGTGTCAGCATCCCTGCCACATTTAGTGGAGTGTGGAGTGAGAGTTAGCTCACCATGGGGACTCCTGAGGCTCCAGGGAGGCCCCAGCCCCCTTTCAGGGTGATCAGAGAGGCTGCCCCTCTGGGAGGCTGCTCCAGCAGTAGCTACAGTGAGACCCAAGAGAAAGCACAGCCCCACAGACCTCAGTGAGCACCTGGCTGTCCTGGGCGAGCTCCAGCCACAGCTCTCACTCACATAATGACTGCTCACACATCAGAAAATCACAGTCCCCTTTTGCTCCTACCTGGGTGTCACAAATAAAGGGGCCAGGGCTGACATGATGTGATCATGAGCAAGTGTGGGTCACAGAGAGGAAGGAGTGAGAGCCAAAGGAATCATGTAGTGTTTGAGAGTTTCCATGTCAGAAAGCACAGAGATGGATGGCAGTTCCAAGGGGAGCTTTCCATGGAATGAAGCAGGTATGTACAGGCCTCCTCAAGGCCAGGTTTGGCTTGCCCCTGGGCCCCACCACTCACTACAAGGAGGTGGCTTTTCTATTTAGGCATAGGCGGGGCTTTGTGTATGTGTGTCTGTGTGAGAGAGCTAAAGCCAGGCAGCGGTGCCCACTGAGGGGGACAATCTCTGCTGCCTATCCATGTTAGGGCACTAACTAACGCCCGTTAAGTGTGGACGCAGAGCAGCAAGTGCCAATAGGCAGAAAGAAGAGGCGGCGGTGCCAAATGCCAGCTTATCTTCCACAGTCAGGTGTGTATGTGTGGGGTGACAAGCTGGCTCTTTTGGTGAACTAGATGAAGCTGGAAAGGGGAAGACTAAGTTCCCAAACCCTATGAGGGTCAGATCCAGCACCTAATAACAACATAGTCAAGTCTAAGCAGAAAGCTGTTGTCACGGTGGTAGTACACTTTCTGTTGCTGTAATAGAATACTACAGACTGGGTGCTTTGTAAAGAAAAGAAATTCTATTTCTCACAGTTCTAGAGGCTGGGAAGTCCAATAGCACAGTGCCATTCATTGTCTGGGAGGCCTCTTTGCTACATCATAACACAGCAAAGAGCATAACATGGCAAGAGGGCAAGAGAGTCTCAGCTGGAGTCTCTTCCACTTCTTACAAAGCCACTAATGCCCTAATGGGGGCCCCATCCTCATGACCTCATCTAACCCTAACTAATTCCCCAAAGTCCCAGCAACAAATGCCATGACCAGGTGACTCTGGGGATTAAGTTTTCAATACATGAACTTTGGGGGAACTCATTCAAACCCTAGCAGCTGTAATGGTGGGAAGGAGTGGGTCAGCCAGGCCAGCAGGCACAGGAAGTTGGCTCAGGGGCTCATCTTTGGTGAGTTGGAGGCTGATTCTCCAGGAACTGGGTCTCTGCATACGGAAGAAGAAGGATACATCCAGAGATCCAAAAATATTTTTTTCTTTTACTGATCACAGTTGGAATAAGCTGCAGGGAAGGGCTACTGAAAAAGCCAACAAGAGGTCTGGATGCAGGCCACAGGATGTACCCAGTCAATCATTCATGCAAGACTGTGCTAAACGGACCAGAGTGGGAAAGACTGAAGGAGTTGCAAGGCCCTGTCTCCTCTCTTATCCTTCTCTCCACCCTCATCCTCCTTCACAGAAGAATCTGCTACTAGGTGGCTGCTGGCCCAGCCAGGAAAGCAGGCTGTGGGCCCTGAGTGTACCTGCTGGACTCACAGAGCATAAGGGGAGGGGAAGGGAAGGGGAAAGCCTTTAGCTCCAACACAGCCCTCAGAGAGGAGGCCTGGCTGAAGGCACAGTTACCTGAAATGTGAAATATTCGTCTGCAGGGGCGTTCAGCATGTTACATATCTGCAAAGCAAGAGAAGACAAGAGTCCTTCTGAAATATAGCGTGGTGGAGCCATTTAAGTCCAGAAAGGAGAATAAGAAAGAATGTGTAAGAAAGGTTTCCCACATAGCTTTTGACTGCTTTCAACCAAATTGTTCACACTGGTCCTCAGCTAGGCCACACTTGCTAACAGCGCACTGAAGTTAGCATCCCTTCTGCCAAGTCACTGGATGACATTTAGCACCACATTTGTTCCTTGCTGCTCTCTTAGCCTCCAAGGAATCCCTGTCAAATTCAAAGCAACTAGCTCTTCAGGTCAAGGAGAGAAGAAAACGGAATGAAAAGCCATTCTGCTGATGCAGGTGGGAGCAGCGAGGCTGGGACTATTTTTTTGTTTTGTTTCTAGGGATTTTTTTTTCCCCATAAAGTGGGATCCAGGTAGGAAGAAAGTGACTAAGGAAGAAAAACCCAGGCAGCCTTTAAGTTATGTCAAAGTAAGGACTGACTATGAAATGCCACTTAACTACTGGAATTCAGAGCCTATTACTCAGGCCCATTTTGAGTCATTCTGAATTAGCTCTACCCTCAGGACATAGCCACAATTGGTTCTTTTTATTTTTTCAGTTTGTGACTTCATTTTTATTTCTTAAAAAAACTTAAAAGTTAATACCATTAAAAATAATTATAAATCAGTGTCAGTGAATACAGAATATATAAAGATATAACTAATGGTATGTATAACATAGAGTAAGCCTGCAGCTGTAGCCCTGTGGCATCTGATCTTGGAAGGTAAGCAGGGTCAGGCCTGGTTAGTACTTGGATGGGAGACCACTTGGGAACACCAGGTGCTGTGGGTTTGGGAGATGGACCCAGCAACCCACTCCCAAAAATCAATCCATCATTGAAAACCCTATGAACAGCAGAGAAGCACTGACAATAGTGTTTTGCCTGTTGTATGTGGGGTCGAGATGAGTCGGATACTGACTTGACAGCACTTAACAACAACATAACACAGAGTGGGAGGTAAAGCTATAAAGGAGAAAAGTTTTTACACAACTGAAATTAAGTTGCTCTCAATATAAAATGGCTGGTTCTAACCTTAGGACTTTATGTAATACTCAAGGCACAATTGGGTCTTAATGAAAGATTATATTTTTCTTCCCACTAAAGTAATATTAGATACTTGAAAGCAATTTAAGACTGGACAGGTCATTAATAATTAAGTTTAAGCTTCTCCTTTTAGAGATGAGGAAACAGAAATCCAAAAGAGTTAAGTGCTTTGTTCAAGTTCATGGGACCACACCAAGCTCTAACAGCCCTATGTACTTGCAATAAGTGCCTTCAAAGACAAGTTGAGCCACATTGACTGTTTTTGTACTACCCTTACAAAGAAAATGTGAAAATCTTTCAAACTTTCTGTGAGCATTTATAACCCAAGAATTTAAGGACTCTTTTGTGCTAACCATTAATTGCATGATCTAATCTGAATCTATTACATTTTTGATAGGCTGAACATCCTTCAAGTGTGGAAAAGAGACAAAACAAGCTTATTCCTCTTTTCTGATCTTTCCATCAGCAATATGTGTTTCAGGCCATACTGTGAGACCTCAATAGAACATTTACAGTTGGATCAAGACTTCAGAGGCTCAACTTTTCACTCCCTATTCGGAAGTCTCATACTCCACCTGTCCGCTCTCTGTCTGTCTCTCTATCATGCTTCAAAAAATTGACCAACGCACTTAAGAGAGAATTAAACTTAGCATGAGTCATAGTCACAGACTTTGAAAGGAGGTCTAAAATTTGTGTTGCTGCAGAATAAGAAGTTGAATGATGGGTGAATCTTTCTCATGTTGGCTAAACATTTTCGTATATTTTCATAGTCTCCAGTACCCTACATTCGACTGCCAAGACTCTTCTTTCCTTCGACTTGGGTCAAAGGAAGTGATCATCTCTCCTTTATCTGATGTATTCTTGCTTTGACAAGTGTATCTATCTCTTAGCTAATAAGAGTTCCATGCATTATTATTCGTGATGTGAATTTTTCCAATAACTTACAAATCCATTTTCGGCAACATATGTTGGCAACCCACTAATGAGTGTCCAGTGGTCTGCAGGAGGTGTCCTTGGGGGAAGATTAGAAGAAACAAAATCATTGCTATGTAGAGAAATGCACCGTGTGCAAAAATAAAATGGCAGCTCCCACAAATACTTCATGATAGCACTCACGGAATCACTTTGATCTCCTCTTTTCCATGTAAAATGTAATCAATGATTTTATAAAAGATGATTTCCTAAAATAGAAGGAAGAGATTATGAGCATAAAATTATTTCACAAAGAAAACATTTGCATTGGAAAACTTGTACATTAAAACTTACAAAAACAGGGGTGTCAAAAAATTTATATACTTTTTTTTTTTCTGTGTGTGGTACTGGAAGTTGAACCCAGGGCCTCACACCTGCATGCTTTGCAAGTGCTAGACCACTGAACTGCACCCCACCCCTGTTTTTTTTTTTTTTTTTTTCTTTTTACTTTTTGAGACAGGGTCTCACTAAGTTACGCAGACTACCTCTGGTCTCGAACTAGAGATCCTCCCGCCTCCACCTCCCCAGCCACTGGGATTACAGGTGTGTGCCCATCTAAAAAACTTATATACATTTTAAGGAAGGAAAAAAACTGTATTAAAATTGTAATGGTCATATATATACAGATAACAAAAGGTGAATACAAGTCACGTTTGACTTCTGCAGTTACAACAGCTGCTCAAAGTGGTTACCATAGCAGAAGAAGCAGGACCTATTGCTGTGTAAGGCCTGCTGGATCCCTTGTGGACATCACATGCGGTACCATGTGTCTCAAACTTATCACACGAGTGTGCAATTGTTAGGTGTGGTGGAGGTTCTACTGCATACTCACATCTTCATTGTCATTGTACTTCAACAATGTTCTTGAATTTCAAATGCTACTTCAAAATGGCCTCACTTCTCCAATGACAACCATGCTTCTGCCATTTTCTTTCACTGCCAATTGCATGGTGCTACTAGCATTCATTTGATTAATGCCATCTTTTGAGCAATGTCATACTATGCTTTGCTACTGTAATTCAATCCAACTTCAAAAAGTAATACATAGAGAGCATCTATTAAAACATGTTCACATTTTTGGCACCCCGAGTAGTACCTGATCTCCTAATCTCGTGTCCTACTTATAAGCTTATAATAAAACCAGAAATAGTATTGACTATTAAGGCTGGACTAAATTTTATTTTTAATAAGTTGAATTTTCCCAAACGCCTTTTGGGGAGGAATCTTTGTCTACAAAATCATCAGCTGGTCTGTTTGTACTCTTATCTGATCCCTTTTTCTTGTCCAGAAATACTTGATGTTAACTAACTAGAACAAATTATGTAATTTATCAACTACAATCAATTGCACATCATCCAGTAAGCAGCTTATCTGAATAGGTGCTTCTGAAATGAGCATTATGGATCCATTGTAAAAGCTGGAAGGGGCTTGAGTACTAGTCTCTCTACTTCAAAGGGTAGATGAAGCACCTTAGGCCTAGACACGGTCTACCCATGAACTGCCCTTTCCCGTGTGCTGGAAATACAGTGATGAACAAATATACACAGTTTCTGCCCCAATGAAGCTTGCAGCCACAGGTGAAAGTAAATCTAGCCCAATCCTTCCCTGGAGCTTCTAACCCAGCATAACTGAAGTAGGATCTGGGCACTTCTTTAAAATGTTGTGCAGGTGGCTCTGAAGCTTCCCTCCTAGTTCAGAACCCCATCCACCAAGCTCTGGCTTTATGGAAAAGGAAGTTGAGAGGCTAAACAATGAGTTAAGGGAAATACTACCCACCAGGGTGGAGCTGGGACTTAATTCACAAATTGCTCACGCAGTGCAGTTTCTACTATGTCAGGTCTCACAGAAACTTACAGGATAAAACCCCACACCTCCCTGGTCTGGTGCTCCTTTCTGTATGTGCTGCAGCCATTTAGTTTCAGCACCTGATACCATGCATAGACAGCATCACAGATGATGTTTGCATTTACCCTGCCATCTGGTGTCTTTGGACCTTTATAAGGCTCAACTTCTCCAAGCTTGACTGGCCATTCATCGTAGAATTCCTAGAGGCAAATATATTGAAATGTTATTAAACAAACTGTCCCACGACCACCATATCTTATCTGAATTATATGTGTTTGTATATTTTATGTTAACATACATAGCTCTGGAATTTTAGACCTGGAAAGATCTGTAATTCTAGCAATACTGCTTATGAACC